>JAVJHY011915098.1:0-32870 GCA_035593235.1 Phascolosoma agassizii
GCGATACTGGGAAGGACGGGCCAGTCAGTGTATCGACTGACCCCGATTAACAATGCATGACTCTCACCGTACAGCGGCAGCCCCTCTTCTCCAACAATAGTCTCGGCTGTTAGCGCTGCGCGATGAACGCTCTGTCCCAAAGCGGGCGTTGTAGCTATCGTTGTCAACACGAAAGCCAATAACAACGCCGAGCTTGATTTTACGGGATGCATCGGACATCTCTAAAATTCGAACCGGACACCAGCTGTGGCGGATATCTCGCTCAAATTATCAAGGTCCATCAGTGACCGCACTTCGGTAAATAACTGAGTGCCACTTTGCAGCACTGCAGAAACACCAAAGCCCATCGAATAGTAAGTTCGGTCAGGGTTATCTGTAACCACAATCAACGGATTGTTTCTTGGGTCGTGTATATAAGAAGAGACGATCTGTCTGCTGTCATCCAGAAATTCGTGCACCAGCTCGACATTGAACTGCGGAGACACGATGGCCTTCGAGCCGCTATAGGTACCCACCAGACGAAATCCAACTCCGCCCGTCAGGGAATCAATGCTCTGAGAATTGACGTGAAGTTTCAGTGCAGAGGCGCCTTGTTCATCATAGGCATCCAGATCTACCGATAGATAAGACAACCGGCCGTAGGGTGCGAATGCCAATGCACCTGACCTGATTTCCATACCGCCGCCTACACCAACGCGGAAAGTTGTGCTATCGGTGTCGGCAGTGACGATATCGTTGGCACCATCGTTTGGGTCGCCATTGGCGTCGGTCAGGTTTTCTGAGCTGTCGATAACCACGCGGCGATTCATATCGTAGCTTCCGCTGCCAAATCCGGCAATCACATCCAAATAGCCCATGTCGTTAAACCACATACCATAGGTTGAAAGATTGATTTGCGTTGAATCGAGATCACCACCGGAGACGTCTACAGAGTTATCAAAATCCGTCGTGCTGGATGTGAAACCCAGATTCAGGCCCGCGAGAAAACCGTCGTTAACCAGGTAGTCAACACCGAGCGAAAGGCCAGCGGTCGAAGACTCAAAACCATCTTCCTTCTCAGTAGAGCTTTTTTCGGCGAAAGCACCCAGCCCACTAAAGTAAAATCCGAAGGGACTCGATAACGGATCTGAATCCGCTGCTGCTGCCCCACCACCGCCCTTGAGCTGAAGTTGTTGCAGGTCTCCTGCGAATACCAGAGCGCGTGGGCCTTGCATGTTGGCACTGCTGACCTGCAGTGAGGACACTTGTGACAGCAGACTAGCTAACCGGCGTCCGACGACGCTGGTCTGGCGAGATACAGATTCCGTCGCAAGGCTACCTGCAGCGGCGATTTCTTCTGCCGTCAGATTTTGCAGCGCTGAGCCTAGCTGCTCGGCACTGATGCCAAGTGCTTTATGGTTATCCGGATCATCGGGATCTCCACCATTTAGTACATTTCCTGTATGTACCATCTCACCACATTTATCAAACAGTACACTCTGTTGAGCTGCATCGGGCGCTGCCGCGTCCACCCCCCCGTTGGCAATAAATTGACCGCAAACACCCTGTACGGCATCACCCGTACGCTGCTGCAGTTCTGTCAGTCCTGTTACTTGGCCCAGTGGCCTGATAGGATCGTAGGCATAAGCCACGCTGCTGACACCCAATGCACACACTATAGTAGCCGCACTCCCGCCGATTCTGATCTGTTGTCGGAGGCTGTTCTTTCTGCTGATTCGATTCATAATTTTACTGTCTCCTTTTTGATAATGGTAAAGATGTAGCCCTGCTAAAACCATTGCGTATTCAGGAACCGTGTTGCCTATCCGCACGCTCCGGAACCGGATCATCGGACACCAGTCCAATCTGATTATCCAGCGGTACAAATAGAAATTCCCCGTTCTCGTGTCCGGCATACTGAATGGGTGCGTATTGCGGCAACTTCGCTGACATTGCTGAGGAGTCCATCGATTCAAGCTGCCGACGGATCTTGACGAAAAGATCATGAGCTGGCATGACACCAGCAGACTTGGCGGACAGCGCCCTGATCAGACTTGACGCAAATACCGAATTGCCGCCATTGGCGCTATCAGCGACCGGTTGGTTTGCTCCCGAGGTTAGTACAGTTCTGACTATTGAGTTGGAGGCCAACTCATAAAAACGCAAACGCTCATCGGCATCCATTGACGAGCCCATTCGGATCAACGATGAGCGTGATAGCGTACCTGAAAATACTGAGTCGGCTATCACCATCACGTGTTTGGCATTCATTGAATCAACCAGCCCGGTCAGTGCGACGTTTGAGATCCAGGAGCTCTTGTCGCCGGGATCAGCGTCAACCGGTAACCAGTAGCCCTGTCCATTACCGGTTTCACCATGGCCGGCGAAGTAGATAATCAAATTATCCTGGCGGCTGAGCTCATCGCGTTTGCGATTCAGTGCTGAAAGTATGTCATAGCGATCAGCATCCAGCAGTAACTCGGTCTTGAAGCCAAACCGGTTCTCAAGCACTGTCGAGATTGCAGTAGCATCCAAGACTGCGGTGTCAATTTCCGGCATGGACCGATACTGACTGTTGCCGATAATCAGTGCGTGGTACTCGCCGAAATCAACCTGACTGACATCAACTGTGGCAGTGCCACGTTTGTTGTTTGCAGCCGAGGTGGCCTGATCTTTCACGAGTGTCACCTCCAGTGCTGCTCGCGCGCCGGCATTGTCCACCGCCGCAAGCGACAGTTTGGTTGAACTGTCTATGGTCGCCTCATGCTGAAACACGCCGTTATCGTTGAATTTTTGCGATCCACCATTGACCCGGAATGAAATCAGGTTTTCTGCCGGGGAGACCTGACCGATCAGGTTGATCACACCGGACGCAGCACTTACTGGTATGGCCAGTCCTCCATTAAATGCGGTGACGGGTGGGTCGATTATTTCAATCCTTGGACCTACTGTAATCGTCTGGCCCACTTGCTCTATTTGTGGCCCTTCCTCTTTAGACTGCAGCGTAAGCAATTCTTTTTGCAGGGTGCCAATTTTCTTGTGTCGTGCATTGAGCAGCCGCTCTTGATCCTGCAGTGCCGATTCTAATTCGGCCAGCTGCGCCAGTGTCGGTGCGTCGTCCTCCGGTTTTTCCTGCTGTGCCACGATGAGATCAGCTTCGGCGGCACTCAGCTGCTGCTGCAATTGGCTGATGTTTTCCTGCAGAGCTGATGTGTCCGCCGATTGCTGTTCACGAGACTGCTTTTCCAGCCTTGCGATTTCCTGTTCCAGCGAACTTATCTTGCCCTGTTGTTTGCCGATTCTCGTTTGCAGACCGATTTGTGATTTTCCGAGTACGTCAATCTGCTGCTGATAGCTGGCATCTTTCTTCGCCAGGGTCAGCTGCAATTGGCTGATGTTGTTCCGCGATTGTTCAAGATCGCTGACGAGCGAGCGCTCACGCGCCTCGGCAACCTGCAGCTGCACGCTGAGTTGTTTAGTGCTGGTTGATTGTTTCGCTTTCAGTTGTTCAATCTGAGCAACAAGCCCATCTCTCGATGCCACTGATTGGGCCAGTTGATTCTCCATGCTCTTGATCTGAGTGTTGGCTGTACCGGTGGCAGCTTCCCGTTGTTCAACAAGCAGCTTTTCGAGTGAGGCGATTTGCCCTGTTTGCGTGGCCAGGTCGTCTTGTGCCTGATCCAGCTCATTGGTGGCGGCCGACAACTGCTTTCGGAGCAAGCCGGTGTCGAGCTGTTGCGCCTTCAGTTCCTGCTGCACACGCGTAAGGTCGTTTTCGGAATTAACCAATTGACCTTTTAACCCACTCATATCTGTCAGTAGAACACCGATTTTAGCTTGATCGGGCGCGTCCGCCTTAAACGCCTTGGTGGTACGAGGGCGCGCAGAGGCGATCTTTTTGCGCGCTTGCTCTGTCTCTTTTTTTAGTTTGCGAAAATCGTTCTCCAATGTTGCGAATGCCAGTCGCTCAGAGTCCAGCCGCTGGTTGGCTTCTTCCAGTTGCTTTAACACAATCGGGAACTCATCATTTTGTTTCTTTCGAGCGGCGATTTGAATCGACGTTACGTATTCAAGCTGACTGTCACCGAATCCTGCCGCCTGGCGGTAAAAATTCATTGCCTTGGCTAGATCCTGTTCGACACCCAGGCCACTCTCGTACAGGTAACCGAGGTTGATCATCGCTCTGGAATAACCCTGTTCAGCCGCTCTCCGATACCACTCTGCAGCTACGACGGCATCTGCAATCTGACCCAGACCTTTCTCAAAAATTTCGCCTACAAAAGTTTGTGCTTCAGGATCGCCGGATTCGGCTTTGGGTAACCAGACTCTAAGTGATGTTGCGAAGTTCGCGCGATCATAGGCGACATATTCACCACCACGAATTTCGCATTCGGAAGCGCTGACCTTGGTGGGGCGCCGGGGAGTCATGAAAGTAATACTTCTACCTAACCGACGAAGCTGGCCAGGCAGCAGGCAATCAACGACGAGCAACCGATCAGGATCTCGGCCTGGCTGATTTACATCGACTGCTGATTTTTGAACTGGCGTCGTACACGCCACGGTAAACAGCGTGAGTGCAACCAACACGGTGATGCAAGCTGATTTCACAAGGTTTCCGCTACCTGCGCTGCAGTGGTCACCGGCGGCAGTTTCGACAGCTGCTATGTCACCTAAAAAATCCTTCATGCTCCGATCCTCCTTACATATTTACAACTAGTGGAAAGTCTGTTTTAAAAGCTCGCCTGAAAATACAGGTAGCGTCAATAGGCTTAATGCAGAACAACTGGAATAGTTTGTTGTCTGTGAGCCTATCGTTTCGTCAGCTTTCCCTTTGGGTATTTTTACCGCTTTTGCAGTGGGGATTTTACCGCATACGCTCTGCAATACCACGGGTGAGCCACTCTATGGCTGAATTAGCCACACTACAACATTCTAACCGTTTATCCACGTTCCAAACTTTCCGCAATCAAGACCATTAGTTAAGTTGAGAAAACAGGGGTTAATCGGGCCTCAATATGACATGCAGAGGAAACAATTATGTATTTCAGATATTTAGTGGTAATAATTTCAGCTTTTTTGACACTCTGGTGCTTGCCAGCACTTGCAGGATCTACTATCGGTGGCGATGCCGACCTGGAGGTCAGTGTCAATAATGTGGTCAGCTCGGCGCTAGGAAGCCATTCCTCCAGTAGTGTACAGGCGTCCAGCATCAGTAACAGTCAGGTCGGTGGAAATGCCAAACTAAGTACTACTGCGGGTAACCTGCTGAGTATTGCCAGCGGAAGCCAGGCACACAGCCAAATTAGCACGGCCTCAATCTCGGACAGCAGCGTACGTGGAAACGCCGAATTGACGGTTTCTGCGGGCAATATTATCAGTATTGCCAGCGGCAGCGGTGCTACAGACACCGTCTCTATAGGCTCGGTCGAATCCAGTTCGCTAAATTCGGTGGACTTGAGCGTTACCACTGGCGACGTCATCAGTATCAGCAGAGGCAATGGTGTCAACGGTGAAGTCCAAATTGGTACGATTAAAAATACCCATGACAGCAACGTCGAGCTTAAAATCGTAACCGGCAACGTTATTAACGCCTCCTCGGGTGCCGGCAGCTCTCAGGCAGGCAGAATTCTGATCGGGACTTCCGGCCAGTAATCAGTCTGTAGGCCGCGAATATCTGCGTGGCATGCCTCGCCCGGCAGCCCTTCTGGCTGTCGGGCATCTAAAAAAAATTCACACCGGTAATATTCCCACTCAGCAAACTTTCTCCTCTTCGGTGCATTAGTACAGTTGTAACCACAACAAATCTGGAGAAGTTAATGAAACATCTGATGCTTACAACCGTAACGATCCTGGCCACACTCTCAGCAATGGATACCCAGGCAACCAAGCCAAAGGAAATGAACATTCGGCAGAACATTGACAACGGCAGCTTGAACAAGGTCATTGACGCCCGACTTCGGGGGTTGCTGGCAGGCTCAGGTAGTAACGAGAGCGGGAACCCGCCATCTGATCAAGGCGGCTGTACCACTCAGATAGGCAACCAGGACAACAACCAGTCTCTGGCAGGCAGTGATCAGGAAATCATTATTATCGGCGATATCATCAATTTTTGCCGCTAAACGTAACCAATTCAGTACACTATTAATTGACAGGGACACAGACATGTTGGCTCAACTACGAACAGCAGCAATACGAATCGCTCTTGGTACAGTCGTCGGGGCTCTAACGGCCTGTGCAACTCCTGCACATAAGACTGATTCTGAAGCCACAAGCAGTGCGCGGATTTCCGCCACTCCGAATGCCGCACCTCAACGCACGATAACGAACTTCACCCAATCGTTGCGTTGTATGGATGACAAGCTTGCGCAATACGAGATCACCGATCTGTTGATCGGCGCGCAGGAAGTCACCGATGCTGCAAGCGATGTGTCTGGCACCAAGGACATGCTGCTGACTTCTTTGTCGACGATGTCTCGGAAGAGCAAAGCCTTTAAGGTGGTCACCCTGGGTTCTGATCTGGGCGACATCACTAACTTCCATAAATTTCATGCTACGAAGCAATTTCAGGCGCCAGACTTCTATATTCGTCTGAGCTCGCCACAAATCGACAAAGGTGTGCAGTTTGATCAAGTCAGCGGTGGTGCTCGACTAAGAGGTGTATTCGGTGCTGAACACAGCCGGGATCGAATCGCATCTGTCGTATCCATGGACATGAATCTTGGACTGGTTAAGAGCTTGCAACTATTACCGGGTATCTATTCCAGTAATTCTATCGCCGTTGTCCGTAAGGGCAAGGCGACGGATGTGTCCGGTGAAATTCGTAAACTAGGTGCGTTGTTCCGCATTGCAAACGATAATAGCGAAGGCTTCCATCATTCAGTGCGCACCTTGATTGAACTCGGCGCTATCGAACTTGTTGGGCGTCTGACGCAGATTCCGTACTGGGAGTGTCTCGATATCCAGTCAACCAACCCATCAGTGCAAAACCAGGTTCAGGATTGGTTTGACGGTTTGTCCAATCAGGAACTGCTGACGTTTGCTCAAACGAAGCTGTCAGCAACGGGTCACTACGATGGACTGATTACCGGTACTGACAACCCTCAGCTGCGCACCGCGGTCGCAACGTACAAAGCCAAGAACGGCCTGATCGCCAACGGCAAGGTCGACTACATGTTGTACTACAAGCTGACGATTGATCCGACTCCCGTCGCATCCAACCACATTGCACTGTTGAAACGTGACCGGAAACGAAGTGATCGCAACAGCAACCAGGAATCACTCGGGGGCGGTATGGTGGGGCAAAGCACTCAACTGCCTGGTACTCAGCTGAACGAACTTGATTTTACGTTTAAGACCGACCACGGTGACGCGCCAGTAGTCTATCAATCTGGCGAGAAAGTGAATCTGACGCTCGAAACAACCATCGATGCCCACGTGTATTGCTACTACCAGCAGGGTGATGGCCAGGTTATGAAGATATTTCCGAACCGTTTTCGTCCCGATAGCAAGGTTCTGGCGAACCAGCCAATTCAGATCCCGGGTTCTGATCGCTTCGATATCCGAGCAGACAACACAGGTACTCCTGAAAAAGTTACGTGTTTGGCGGCTTACGACGATATTGATAAGAAGCTGCCATTCCCACTTAGGGAAAAAGATCTGCAGCCTCTGCCGGTAAAAAATCTCGACCAGATTTTCGGCTACTACAAAGGCGTGGCTGACACCGCTCCATTACGCAAGACAATAGTCATTGAAGTTCAGTAACAGGTCAATTAATTAACCAACAAGCTTAAGGAGAAACAAAATGAACACTTTTATACGATCTTCAGCAACACTAATTTCTGCTGCCACGTCAACAGGGCCGACCAGTAAAACCAGTCGACACGTCCGTCCGGGCAATTGGATGCAGGCTACGATAGCCTTTCTGCTGCTGAGTTTTTCGGCGTCTGTACTGGCGCAAAGCGCCACAGTGTTTGAAAAACCACCCTCTCCGGAGGAACTGGCCAACATTCTGTACCCGCGAAAAATGAGAGGTATCGTTGTCGATGGGGATACGGACGGCTCAGGTGGCAACAACGGTAAAACAAGATTGTTTGCGATGCTGATCAACTTTGAGTTTGGCAAAACAGATATCGTCAAGGAGTCGCTTCCGTTTCTCGACGCTGTTGGTGAAATGCTTAACCTTGATAAAATGCAGGACAAATCGATTGTAATCGAAGGCCACACAGATGCTGTTGGCGGTAATGCGTTTAATCAGAAGCTGTCTGAGAAGCGCGCACTCGCTATCCGTCGCTACCTTGTCAGCCGGTACAATATTGATGAAGGTCGATTGTACCCAATCGGAAAAGGTGAAACAGAGCTGCACAACAGCGAGGACCCAAAATCAGCAACCAACCGACGCGTCCAATTCAGACCCCTAGACCGGGCAAAGAACTGAAACGTACAGTCAACAAAGCCCGGGTAAGGGCTTTAGCACCCGACGAATCGGAGTAACTGAAATGTCAATCGAAGAAACAGATGGTGAGCTCATTGCCCGCTACCGCGATACCAAAGATCAGCAGGCAATGCGCACGCTGGTGGAGAGGCACTATGAACGTCTCTTTCGCCGCTTCGCTCGGGAGACGCGCAACGATGCTGATGCGCAGGATCTTTCACAGAAACTGTGGTTACAGATTGCCCGCAACATAGAATCGTATAACGATGTTGGAAAATTCCCCCAATTTCTGTCAACCATCGCGACCAATCTGCTGAATGAACACTGGCGCCAAACCGGCACCAGAGGGAACGTTCTGGTCGAAACCGACGACATCGAGGAAGTTTACGATCTTGAGGCCGACACAATGGATCCCGAACGGCAGATGGCCAACGATGAACTGATGACTTACTTGATCAAGGAGCTGATTCCGGCATTACCAGCTGAGCAACGCCTCGCCTGGTTGCTGCGACATGAGTCAGAGTACTGGGAACCAGGTCAGCGACTGGAATGGCAACATATGGCCGATCTTAACGGTCTTGCTATCGACGAGGCGTGGGGCAAATTTGAATCCGCTAGATCAAAATACATGAGCATCGGTAGACAGACATCAGGGACAGGCGTCGAGTCGGATGAACAACTCATTTTTCTAGTCTGGACACAGGCACAAAGAGCATTGAAAGAGCAGAATTTTTCGTGGGACTACTTTTCCGATCTGCTGGGGGTGCCTGTCAACACCATGAAAACGCGCTATCGAGCGGCGCAGCAAAGACTTGCAGAGGCGCTTGATTCGCATCAAGAGGTGCAGCATGGCTAAACCTACAAAACACTCCGGGCTTCCCGCTCCGGAGATCCTATACCGCCGCTACCGTGAAACCCGCAGGGTAGACACAGATGAGGCACTCAGCAACCAGGAGACGGTTATGAACAACGTATCTGCATCTGGCGCCGACGCCGACGCTGAAACTTCCGCAGAATCTGTGTACAAACAGTATCAGCACTCACGCCTGCAAGACCATTCTCGCGCTATTGATGCTGTTCTGAAGGAGATTCAGATTGATGCGGCGAAAGATCAGATGTTGCAACAGCTGGTGCAATCCGAATCGCAGAACGCTTTACCGAAATCTCAGAGTGCTGGCACGATTGCACAACTGTTTGCTTTGCCGGGAAGAATGCTCGACGGTTTAATGGCGAACTTCAGAGGCTCTGGAGCAAACCACTCATCTCCAGTCTTCAGAGTCGGTCTGCCAGCTGCGATGGCGGCATCTGTGGCATTGGCGGTAATACCGTTCATTGTTAGCGACAAATCTGCTCAGGATGCCGGGGCGTTGATGGCCGCGGTGACACCGCTATCCGAGAGTCTGTTCGACTCATCAAGTAGCATGGTTAAACAAATTGAGCCGGTATCTATAGGCACTGTTGGATTTTCATCCAGTGCATCTCCAGAAACTCACTATTTCAACCTGGGGTTTGCAATCACCGATCTCGCCCTCACAACTGCGGCGGGATCAGACCAGTATCAAGAGGAAAATGTTGCCCGCTTCAATCAGCTTGCGACGTCGATTCAAAAACCCGTAATAAAGTCGGCTATCAACGAGCTGGTTGCAAGCCTCGGCTCGGACGATGTGTCGGTGCAAGATGTCACTGCAAGTGTCGACGGGCTTAACCAATCAATAGAAAACAACTCCGACGGGCTGTACCAGCTATATCAGCTAGGACAAAGCCTCGAAGCTTTGAACCTGTCTGCAGGTTTGTTCATCGATGGCCAGAATTCGGATGTACTCGAATCAGCATTAAAAAATCATCATGTGTTGTTTCCCGCAGCCGGAGGTGCCGGCGTGGACCCACGAATCAATGCGTTGTTGAAGGATATCCGTCTTGCTGGAGCTGACAGACCGCTCACTCTCGATGACGCTCGCGGGATCGATAACGCCATCAGCAAAATTTTACTGTTGATGAACTAATTTCCGAAATGGGCAGACTCATGATGGAACGATTATTTGCAACTATAGTGGTCCTGCTGGGATTGGTCGCATCATCGAGTACCAATGCGGCATCTCAGGCGCAAGCGCAGTCGAGCTTTTATGTAGAAGTTTATGGCCTCGCGCAAGAGACTGACACCCCTTACCTGGAAAGAGCCCAATCCATTTTTAAAAAAATGAAACGGGTTGCTGGCCTGACAACCAGCTCAGCCACGATGCTAATTGTCAATAGCCAGAGCAAACCCTGGGCTATGGCGTTAGCAGATGGAAACATTGTTTTATCCAAGGGTGCGCTCGACATTATATATAGCGGGGACGATACCGATCGTGGCGACGCTTGGATGTCATTCGTGCTTGGGCATGAGCTGGCACATCTGACTAATCGTGACCTCTGGCATCACGAGGTTCATGTGGCTCTGTCTGGTCAAAATCAAAATCCCGATTTAACCAGAATCAGACAGGTGCTGGCTGAATCATCACTGAATCTTGAAAACATCCGGGAACGAGAGCTAAGAGCTGATGAATCAGGTTTCGTTTTCTCATCGCTAGCGGGATACGGAACCGACAAGATTTTTTCCAACTCGGCCACCGGTAAATCCTTTCTGGCTCACTGGGCAGAACAAACCCACACATTGCTCGACGAGAGCCATCACACACCGTCACAACGTACCCAGTTTCTGGAATCACGCTTCGCAACATTACGTGATCGAGTGTCGCTTTTTGACTTTGGCGTTCGCCTCGCACACTTTGGTCGCTACAGTGATGCCTTACATCTTCTGGATGATTTTCGCCTGAATTTCCCATCGAGGCAGGTGCTCAACAATCTGGCTTATATCAATATCCAACTGGCGCGTCAGGCAATGCCACAACGCATGGCCTACCGATTTTGGTTGCCCACGTTACTGGAAACTGTGTCTGGTTTGCCGGGAACCCGAGGGATGAATGATGAACTGCCGGAAGCGGCTCGAACACGTCTGGAAGAGGCGGTGGAACTGCTGGATTCAGCCATAAAACTTGACAAAAAAAATCTGACGACCAGCATTAACATGATTACCGCCCTGCTGTACCTCGGACGTAATCATCACGCAAGGGCTGTACTGGAAGATGCATTGGCCCTGAGACCTCAAAGTATCCAGCTACAGGGTTTGAAAGCCCTGGTATTACTTGAACAGGATCCCCAGATCGACATGTGGCCGGTCGTTTCACCGCTACTCGAGGAACTGACCGCATCTGAGGATGCACACGACAATATACTCTACAACTACGCTCAACTTCTGAATGAGCGCGGTCGACACGGCAAAGCCCGCGCTTATTGGCAACGATTGAAAAATCGATTTTCAGATCTGCCCACTGTCTATCAAGAGCTCGTCTGTAAAAACATGCCGGATCCTGACCCGTGTTTTGATCTGATGGAGATCCGTCAGGTCACGACCGTTGAATGGCAGTTACCCATTGAAATCGGTTTAGATATCGGCGCGGGTGACACCAGGACAGTATTGGCAAATTGGGATCGGCTGAAGAAACAGGCTGGACCCTTAAAAGTGGATATCTACACCAGCCCGGAGGGGCATACTGCCCTCGCGATTGACAATCTCGTTGAAATGGTCACGTTGCGGCAACAGCCACTTACTGCTGACAAGCTGAAAACGCTGGCAGGTAACCCTGGAGTAGTGATGCCGCATGCCCTGGGTCAACTATGGTCCTATGGGCCCTCCTGGTCTGCGGTGGTTGCCGGGGCTCAGTTGTCCGAGATCTGGATTGCACAATAGTCCGATTTATATGCGGTAATAATACCGATCAAAATAAAGTTAATTTTTTTCAAACTTTTTTAATCCCTTCGCATTAATCCAGGTAAGAGAGACGGGACAGCCAGAAGGGCTTACCGGAGACTCTCTGAATGTAGACCTAAACTTTTATCTGGAGAATCACATGTTCAAACAATCCGTAATGACCGCAACTTTGATACTGGGCACTGTTTTTGGCGCGACTGGCGCATACGCGACGGACAGCGATATCGGTGGTGATGCGTACATCAACGTAACACTTGAAAACCTGGTGTGTACGGCAACTGGCGACAACAACGAGTGTGAAATTCTTGCTGGTGTAGTAGACGATAGCGAGATCGGCAACAACGTGCATATCACGGTAGATGCCGACAACGTCACCGCCTATGCTAGCGGTTCTAGAAACGAAGCTAAAGTAAAGATGGGTTCTGTCTCTGACAGCTATGTTGGTCAGGATGTCACTATCGACGTAACTGCCTATGACGTCACCGCAACAGCTGACGGTACGGAAAACGAAGCTAAGATTTATCTTGGTGCTGTTGAGGATAGCTATGTCGCTGGTAACGTAGAGCTGAACGCTCACGTCTACGACGTAACAGCAACTGCAACAGGTAGCTACAACAAAGCTAAGATCGCTGTCAGCTCAATCAAGTAAACCCAGCTGATCTTCCAACCCCTCTCACCCGCAGGCTTCGGTCTGCGGGATTTTTGCGTACAGCCCCTATTTACCTGCAATGGGTAGTGCGGCCAGCGAAGGTGGAAAAAATCAACCTGGAACAGTATTAATTCGTCGATCCGGTCATCAGACGGACGTGAAAGAATTCGATGAACAACTGATGAATCTAATCAGCGTATCGTAAAAGACTAATATGGATTTCAACCGCTGGTTTGATAGCTGTCGTGAAATAAAAAGAACCAAAGGAATAAAATGGTCGGGATGAGAGGATTCGAACCTCTGGCCTCTGCCTCCCGAATGGGTTTTTAGCCGGAATTTTTGTTTTTGAAATCATAGAGTTAATATAGTAACTCTATGATTTCAATGCAATAAAAAACGCTTTCGATTCTTTTCGATGACCATTTGATTCTAGTTAAAGTTGTTTCGAGGTGTCCCAGAATTGTCCCAAATAATAGGATTTTTTTCTGATTGGATAGAATTACCTGTATTAAGAAAATATCTGCAAGTGTAATTATCTAATGTCCGCGGCAACCACTACAAGCCAAACGAAGCATACGCGAACGTAATTTAGCAAACATTGTGGCGTGCTGCGAACACGTGATGCGCTAAATCTCGGCATATATCCGCGAACATTCACTGTACTCGCTCCACTATGCAGGCGAATTGGAAAGTTTGAACCGTACAGTCAAACGGTCGGTTGATTTCTATCAGCTTGAGTCAATTTAGGTCAAATCAAAGTTTCCGAGTAGATCACCGACGCTTCGTCCTTCAACTACCGCACGTAAGATCGCATCTTTTAAGAATAGTGGTATAAAAAACCGCGATCGTAGTTTTGAAGTAATTCGATTCCGAGGCGACAGCGAGCAGAGCGATATTCTGTCTGCTTGGTTAACGTCAACATCAAATGATTATAATAACTAATTCAAGCCGTAGGATTATCTTAGGGCTAGTATGTACTTCATAACTTGCTCATTTGTAGTTCGATTTTTCTTCAACTCGGTTTCCCTCCGAAAGGCAACAGCGCTTTCACGATTTCCAGAATCTTAACTGTGCGCAATTTTTGCCAATACTCGTTTGATGTAGACATTTGGCTCGTGGGTATTGATCTTATGTGTTTTATCCAGCTCGAATAGTAGTGGGCGTATCCCGCTTCAATACAAGTGAACTCGTGCTGTCATAAAAAGTTAAACGTATTCAGACTTAGCGGCGAGCAGACACGGCCAATTGCAGAGTTAAAAAAACAAGTCCAAAACGACTTGATTATGGTGAATGGAGAAGTAGCCAGCATCAAATCGATCGAGGAATTCTCAGGCATAGTAACATCTGATAATACGCCTGGTCGGCTGTTATAAGTATTTGTATTTGCACCAATCCTCGAATGAGCACCGATCTGGAATCGCCTGAGGGTAGCGTCGGCATTGAAATGAGACGCGATGCGACCATATCTGCCGCACGGCGGTACGCCAAAAAAAGACGCGCGGATAGCACATGGCGGACGTATGAGAGTGCCTGGCGCCAGTTCGATGACTGGAGTTGTTTTGGTAGCGCTGGAATCCGTCCCGGCAGAGCCTGCCACCGTGGCCATGTTTATTTGGTCAGCAGGCGGACGAGGGCAGGGCGGTGACGAGCCTCAAGCATCGGTTGGCGGCGATCCGGTTGATGCAGCTGGGGCACGGATTGCCGTCACCGCACAATACGCTGGCGGTCGAGGAGGTGTTGCGCGGCCTTCGTCGGGTGCGCGCCAAAGCTGGCTGGATGCCCGCCCGCTAAGCCCCGGCGGTGGATGCGCCGGACTTGACCACGAATCGTGGGATTCGGGACCGGGCTCTGTTGCTCTACGGATTTGCCGGTGCGCTACGCCGATCAAAGCTGGTGGGGATTAATGTCAATCATGTTGAAATCCGTGAGAAAGGTCACTTGCTCACCATTCCAGTCTCCAATGGCGACGAGGAGGGCAGGGGGCAGGTGATCCCGATTCTGGCGCAACCTGACTCGCCGTACTGTCCAGTGGCCACCGTGCAGGACTGGCTCGGCGTGGCCAGGATCCGGGACGGGGCCGTGTTTCGGTGCTGTTACCGAGGGGGGGGTGTGATCAGCGGAAAACGACTGGGTGATCGGGTGGTCGCGGAGTTGATCAGGGGCGCCATTCACCGGTTGCACGATGAGACGGTGCGATTCGAGGACTACTCGGGCGACAGTCTGCGGCGCGGGTTTTTAAGCAGCGCCGACAGGAAAAAGCGGATCTGTTGAAACTGATCTGCGATCTTGCTGGAGTTACAGAAGACCATCAGAGAGCTGGGATCGGATTTTGCCTTTCGTGCCCGTTAGAAACGGATCATTATTGATAGGCGCGACTATTGAATTGATCTATTGTTCTTTCATCGTCGACTCAAGGCGCTAATCGCCATAGAATTAAAATTAGGTGAATTCGAGGTTGGTTTTAAAGTTCAAATGGAGTTGTACCTGCGTTATCTGCGGAAGCATGAGCAAGGGGAGGACGAACAGTTTCCGATTGGACTAATTTTGTGCAGAGGTAAATCTCAGGAACACGTGGAATTGTTTCAGATTGATGAAAGTAATATTCGAGTTGCTGAATATCTGACATCATTGCCGAGCCGTGAGGTGCTAGAATTTAAACTGCATCAATCTATTGAATCAGCGCGGAAAAAATTCCTCGATCGAGATAGAAAGCCAGTCGATAATTAAAATTCCAAAAACCAGAAAATACTCCCTTTTTGCTTTGAATGGCAACCAAACTGAATTGTCCAATTTTCACACGAAACTCGGCACCTCTCCTAGAGCAGTCAATAATCCGGGACAGAGTATTTGGTAAGAACAAGTGGTGTGGCTGCTTACGACAAGGAGTTATTCTCCTCAAACCCCTTTTGGTGAAAGCGCCTCGTGACTGTGTTGACTACGTGACTGCTCATGAGCTTCGCCATCTCGAGGAGCACAACCCCTCTTCAAAATGTTATAGCCTGTTAGGCGAGAATTTGCTTGAGTGGAATACGGTCATAAGTAAGACGCGATATAATGGCAGACATGCTGCTGAGTAAATGATTAAAACTGCATTTATTTGAATCAATTATCAAATCTATTCAATACAATTCGTTTCAGTGGAGTAATAGTTTATATGTCTACGGTATACCAGCAGGTTCTCGACAAATTTGTTGAAAAACTCGTTCAGAATGAGGAAATATCACAAGCGCAGATTGATGCTTTGCTAGAGCTAGTGCAGAAAGATACAAAGCTGAAAGCAAAAGACGTTGAAGCTGTGTTTGTGCCTGACGAGGATGCGGTGCAGTGATTAAAATAGAATCCGTTTATATTGAAGAAACACGTGGTATCAGAAAACTTGAACTAAGGCCAGATCAAAAGAACTTTTCCATATCCGGTCCTAATGGTTCAGGGAAGAGTGGTGTAGTCGATGCTATAGAGTTTGGCTTAACAGGAGATATAAAAAGGCTCGCAGGTAGTGGAACAAAAGGCCTATCTGTATCCGAACATGGGCCCCATGTTGATAAAATTAAGTTTCCAGACGCATCATTTGTTGAGCTTAGAGTCCATCTTCCGACAATTGGTAAATCGGTAACAATAAAAAGAAGCATCAAAAAACCAAAAGCACCTGAGGTTGTGCCGGATGAGCCCGATGTAATAGCAGTGTTAAAAGATATTGCAGCCCATCCAGAAATCACGCTTTCAAGGCGCGACATTATTCGGTTCATATTAGTTGGGCCAACTGAGCGTTCAAAAGAAATTCAAACACTTTTAAAACTTGATGAGCTTGGTGATACAAGGAGAACTCTCAATACTGCGCAGAACAATTTGAAACGGGCGCATACGAGTGCTGAAACACAAAGAGATTCCGCAAAAAAACAGCTTATCCTTCACTTACAGATCGACCAGCTATCCAGCAAAGAACTATTAGAGGTTGTAAACAAAAACAGAAAAACACTAAATCTTGATTCAATTCCTGAACTAACACCACAAACCCAGCTCGATTTAGGTCTGATTGCGCAGGACGGCAAAAACAATTTTAATAAGGCGAGTTCGGTAAAATCTATTGAGACTATGAACGAGTTGATGGCCAAGCTTGATGACATGGGCAAAGCTGAATCGGATTTTATTGTAAATTCTATTTCACAGCTTCAGCAGGATGCTGCCTTACTAACAATGATACAGCAACGCTCATTGGTTGAAAAGGGATTAGAGCTAGTTGAGGGTCCAGACTGCCCATTGTGTGACCACACCTGGCCAGATGAAGAACACTTGAAGGCTCATATAACAGTTAAAATAGATAAATCGAAAGAAGCAGGGCAGCTTACCAAAAGGCTTCTAGACACAGCATCGAATCTTGCCAAGCACGTTACAGAGATTTCGGCTAACTTAACCACTGTTTATCAAATTGCGAGCTTAAAAGAAATTAGCGCCGCAGAAGATGCCAAGGTAATTGAGGCTTGGCGCAAAGACCTGAACGAATTTAAAAACTCACTAAACTCGGTTGAAAAAATCATCCTTCTCAAGGATAGATTGGAATCTGACTGGCTAAATGTGCCTGCTAAGCTTGAGGATAATATTAATAATATTGGGCAGATAGTTAATGCTAAACCAGATCAGAGCGCAATAGTAGCGGCGCAAACGTTTTTAACTACCGCCCAGGTGAGGCTATCAGATTATAGAAAGGCTATGCAAAAGCATGAGCAGGCAGAAAAATCTGCCAGCTGCAGCAAACTTGCTTATGATATTTACTGTAAGGTGATGGAGGCAGAGTTAACAGCTCTCTATGAAGAAGTACAGGAGGATTTTAGTACCTATTACCGCGAATTAAATCAAGATGATGAAGATTCATTTCGGGCAAAATTTACGCCGACTGAAGGGGCTCTTTCTTTAGATGTAAATTTTTATGAGCGTGGTCTATTCCCGCCCGGTGCTTACCACAGTGAAGGCCATCAGGACGGCATGGGGGTGTGTTTGTATTTAGCTTTAATGAAGCGGCTCTTTGGAGAAAAGTTTTCATTTGCACTACTGGATGATGTTGTGATGTCAGTGGATTCAGGGCATCGATACCAGTTCTGTAAGTTGTTGCAGGCAAAATTTCCTGATACTCAATTTATACTAACAACCCATGATCGTTTATGGGCTAAGCAGATGAATTCGGCAAAACTTGTTTCTTCTAAAAACTCACTAGTTTTTCATAGCTGGAGTGTTGATACAGGCCCTCTGGTCGAATCCAGTGAAGAGATTTGGGTGGATATAGATAAGGCCTTGGACGAAGGAAAAGTTGAGGCGGCCGCGCATTCACTGCGGCGTCATCTTGAATATTTTGCCAATCATCAATGTGATCAGTTAGGTGCGCATCCCCAGTTTCGTGCTGATGGAAATTATGATCTTGGTGTTTTGCTTCCCGCAGCGCAAAAAAGAATGAAAGATATTCTCGGTAAAGCTGCTTCTGCCGCCCACTCATGGGGTGATGATGAGACGAAAAACAAAGCGCAGAAATTAAAGGAAACACTTTCTCAGTCTTCTGGAGCAGTTACGGTGGAGCAGTGGGCCATAAACCCTGCAGTTCACTATAATGAATGGGCAAATTTTGGAAAAACGGATTTTATTCCCGTTGTACAGGCATTCAAAGAGCTTGTTGATAGTTTTGAATGCCCTACATGCAATTCTTGGCTACATGTTGCCCCAAGGTTTAAACCAGAATCGCTTCGTTGTATTTGCGGAGCCATTAATTTTAATATGAATCTGAAGCCAAAGTAATTTTATTATTATTAACAAAATAAATTTGGTCTTTTAGAGATTCTGTCAACTTGAGTGCGATTCAGGCAAACTCATAAAATGAATTAAAACAAATCATTTCACCATGGGTATCGATTTCCTCTAGACGTAATCAGTCATGCCGTATGGCTGTATCATCGATTTACTTTGAGCTTCAGTGATGTGGAGGATTTACTAGCCGAACGAGGCAAATTGGTCTCTTAGGAAACTATTTGTAATTGGTGTACGAAATTCGGACTCCAGTTTGCACATGCTGTAAGGAAACTGCGAGGGCAGCTCGGTGATACTTGGCTGTTGGATGAAGTATATTGCACAACGGTACGTGGAGAGAGAATTTATCTATGGCGAGCTATTGATCAAGACGGTAATCTACTGGATGTTTTGGTTCAAAAACGAAAAGATCAGCATGCAGCATTAAGGTTTTTCAGGAAGATCATTAAGGGACAGGGACGGTCCTGTCGTGTTGTGATTACCGATAAATTATCCAACTACAGTTCTGCTTTGAAAGCAGTAATGCCATCATCGATCCATTGTGATAATTGGTATGCAAACAATCGTTGCGAGGTGTCTCACGAACATTCGAGGGAACAGGAAAGGTAAATGAGGCGATATAAGTCGCCAGGCCACACACAACGTTTTTAACCATTCATGGCCAAGTTAACAATCTGCTCCGTGTGAGTCACCATCTTGTTAGAGCTGCTAGTCATCGCATATTACGTGACCAGGCGTGTTGTCTTTGGAGAGAGGTAAGTTGTGTCAACTAAAATCAGAATTGGTAAAACTAATTGTTGCCAATCATCTAAATAGACTAAGTTGACAATACCGGGTAGCGAATCAAAATATTGGATGGAGCTTGGTTGTACAGACCTTGCGATTAGCTATGTAAACATTGAGAAACTAAGTGTATGGAAAGTACAACAGCTAAAGGTACTGGATTCGAATATGAGGTCGCCAGTGTATATCGGAGTCTAGGCTACACAATTGAACATAATGTGACCTCAGGGGGTGGAAAGCAAACCGATTTGGTTGCGACAAGATCAGTACCTGGCTCTCTAGCCATACGGCTTTTTATTGAGTGTAAAGCATATGAGAAAGCTAGTCTTACTGTCGATCATGTTAGAAAATTCCAATATGATTTTTCAGCAGTAGCGAAGAATGGGGAATTTACCGGCGGAATTCTGGTTTCTAAACGTCAACCGTCAAGAAATGCGCGAGAAGCAATCACCGACTCAAGATGTATAGTGATTGGCTTTAGTCAGTTGTTTGATGAATCACTAAATGTTTCGTCACAGTTAAAATCCTTTTTATCCCGTTATAAAAAAAAGGAGATATACGACTCCTACATTCCTCTAAAGCGAGAATGCGGAAATGTAGATGAGCGTAATGTAGATCTCGAAGCTACAGTAACTAGTTGGATCGATTCTGACGGAGATCAGGCTAGCTTTCCCCTCCTAGTGATTTTAGGGGATTTCGGAACTGGAAAGACAACCTTCCTACACCATTTAAAAAAGTTGTATGCAGAGAAATATCTGGATGGTAGTTCTACACGAATACCGATATTACTGTCTTTAAGAAATTATGGTGAAACCAATGACATTGAAAAATTTGTAGAGACACAGCTACAGAGTGAGCTGGATGTGCGATTAAGCTTTGCAACGTTTTCAAATGTTTTACGCACTGGAAAACTATTATTATTGTTAGATGGATTTGATGAAATGTCCCAGAAAGTGGACGCTAATATTCGAAAACAAAATTTCCAAAATTTATTGCCGATATTACAGGGATCTACAAAGAATATCCTGACATGCCGCCCTTCCTATTTTGTCTCGCATTCAGAGGTGACGGAAGTTTTTGGATATCTATTTTCTTTTTTTAAAAACAGTCGGAGAAAAAATATTCGGAAGGGAAAATTAGATTCTTATAGGGAATTTATCTCAGCAACTTCGAGTGTGTTTGACGATTCGATATCGATAAGTAACATGAGTTCACCTGAAATGTTGTATATCTCGCCCTTTAGTGAGAATGATATTGATACGTATGTCAAAAACTTCGAAGAAAAAAATGGGATTAAAAGCGTTCAAGGCGGAATTCGTGATCGCATAAGGAAAACATACGATTTAGAAGATCTTGCTAAAAGGCCCGTGCTACTAAATCTCATCGTTAAAACGCTACCCAAAATTTCTAATGATATTGAGGCATCACCATCTGTAATATATGAAAATTTACTGATGAATGGATGGTAAGGGACTACATAAAAGGTGAGATTAGACGGCAAATCACTCCAGATGACAAAAGATCGTTTATGGAATTATTGGCTTGGGAATTATTGTCCACAGATAAATTCACACTTACATATGCCGAATTACTTCCCCTGGTTAACTCAACTCTCGCGTCAGAGGCAGCGAGTGCACATTTTTTAGCGACAGATATTCAAGCATGCAGCTTCTTACAAAGGGACTTTGGTTATCAATTTCGATTTGCCCATAGGTCTTTTCTGGAATATTTTGTAGCAACTAGAATCAGAAAAGATATCATAAGTAACAAGACCGAAATATTGGAATATACCGGTTTAACACATGAGGTGTCGTTTTTCGTCGGCGATATGATTCAGCACTATCAAAATTTTGAAACAGCAATTGGTAAACTATTTAAAAAATCCTTTCCCGCGAGTCCAGTAGCATCGCAAGGGGCAAAAAGAATTCAGTTTAATCTACTAAAAATATTTTCTGATGGTAGATGTGATTTACCCAAGCATTCTATTCGATATACGCGGTTGGAAGGTCTGAAATTTTTTAAAAATCGGTTCACCGCAGATTTACGACATTGTGAAATACATGCAATTAAAATTCTAAATTGCAGGATGCTCGGAGTGAGTGTATGGGAATGTAAAATTCGCAAATTTTTAATTCAAGAGTGCATGCTTCGCAATATACGGTTAGTGAATAGCAGTAGTGTTACCAATGACGGTACAATATTGATCAGTCAATCTACAATCAATAATCTGTCAATAGAAGGTAGAACCACATGTAGAATAGAACACTCAAGTGCTAAGAACGTTTTTGTTGATAACGAGGAAGGAGGTGTTTGGTTCACTTCCATGAAGGGGATGTACGGTACAGTAGTTCAGGAAAATTATTCATTAGTTATCCGTGATAGTACGGTAAGTAATTTTACTTTTACTGGATACAAAAAATACTGTGACAATTCTATTATGCAAACCAAAAACCATGACTGGGAGAAGTATAGTGTACGAGATAGAAAATGGTCCTGGACAAGTAACAAATTTAGCAAATGCTTGTTTTTTTGGTTTGATTTCTGTGAAATTACGATCAATGAATTGGAATTTGATCAGTGCATTTTTATTTGTTGTCGTTTCGATTCTGGTGGTGCCCAATCGCAAGGTGCGGGCAGGGAAGATGTTTTGTTTCGACCAAAGAAAGCAACGAATTGTAAATATTATTTCTCGTCATTATCACTGGAAGCACACGGAATCAAAATCGAGAATTACAAGCGTAATCATTTGGCGTGGGAGCATGAGAAAATTGTTTCTCGGGAGGAGGTTATTCGATTAAAAAGTAAAATATCTGAAATACAGAACGAATCGTTTCAGGAAAAAGAAAGGTTTGAAAATAAAATTCATGATCTAAAGTTAAAACTGTCCGGAGCACATGAAAATAGAGGAATAATATTAGAAAAATTAGAGTCGCTTGGAAATTACGATCAAAATAAAATAGAAAACGGTAGCGAAGACGTTACCATTGACGGTTCAATTGATGATTTAAAAGATAGAATATGTAGAAACACGGAACTTCTAAAGCGCTACGAAAAGGACATTAAGGGTGCTGAAAGCCACATCAAAACATTTCAAAAAAGCAGCCGATCATCGATAAGTAGAACAAAGAAACAATTGCTAAAAGCAGAGGAATATTACAAAAAAATTGTTAGCCAAGAGCCTATAGAGCCAATCAAACCTAGCTGTACTAGTGACGTTTTGGTGAAAGAGGCTCGCAGAGTTAGTGAAAACAAAATGGAACAGGTATTATCCGCAAAGGTAGGTAAAAAATGTGAATTCTATAAAAATATCCATGACAGTTTGTCTTGGGGGAGCGGACTAAGCAACGGCAATACAATGCTTCCAGCGTGGTGTCTTGCTCCAGTATCGATTGACCTTTTTTAATTTACCATCGAAATATTTATCCAGCACAATAATTGCGATTAATCATCCGGTTAATTAATCAGGTGAATTACATTGTATACATGACGGCTGCAATTTTGGACTGAAAATAGATTCGAGTGATCGCCGATGTGGAGTATTGAGTCTCCTTGTTGTTGGGTTGACGAACTGTAAGCAATAGAGCCACTATTGCTAACTGATACCCTCTCGACGCTGGGATTCATCGTGAGATCCGATAACATAACGTTACTCGTAAGAGCACAATATCAGTGTGATTACTGTCATGCTCGGCTATCTGATGAGATTTATTAAATAGACTATATTTGGTCGTTGCATAAGGGTGGTGGTGATGTAGATGGGAATATTGCGTTTACTTGTAGACGTAGCAATTTACTGAAGAATAATCGGACCGAATGGATAGATCGATTGACTCGTGTTTCGGTGGATATTTTTAATCCGAGAACAATGAATTGGTCTAGCCATTTTAGAATCAAGTATGGTGAAGTGCTCGGAAACTCGGTTTGTGGCCGAGCAACAGCTGGACTACTTTTTAGAGAGACACCTCAATATTTGCCTCTTGACTTAGGAAGGGGTCTGATTTCCAGCGTTGGACGTAACAGTGCTTTGTATTACTTTCTCAATCATCTGTGATATCAGAGGATCAGAAATAACTTTACTGTCCTCGAGAAAAACCTCTCTCACAGCAACGTTGAATTTGATTTAACCCCTGAAGATTCGGAAGTGTTGGGATTTTCAAGGCAATTACTTGCCATTGAACTGTACTTCACTCGATGTTCTCAGTCAGATATTGAGAAAGGTCTGTCAATGTCTCATCAAGTCGTTGATTCATTGCCTCAAGATGACCGAATTAGGTTGGAGGCAATGAATTCTCTGTCTATTTTGTATCAACAAGCAGCAACTACTGCGTATGCAGAGGGTAACTTGGGCAAAGCAAATCATTTTCAAAAGACCGCTTACGGTTATCACATAGCAGTTAACCCTAAGAGAGCAGAGCAGCTCAGAATTGTTAAAGGGTGGCGACTAGAACCGTATGATGCAACGGCTTTCTTGCGCTCTCACGCGATGAAAGCAAGGTTCAAGGAGGGATTGTTTGGATCGCGAGAAACACAATCGCTCCTAGCTAAATTGAGTGACCTAGATCCTTTCTATAACACAGCATATTATTCCTATATGACTGATGTGATTTTGGGTAAGCCCCCATATGATTCAACAACCATAGAACTACTTTACAGTGCGCTTAGCACGGTTCATGAGGTTAATAGTTATGGGACTGAGCGCGATTTGGCTAAAACCATACCTGTTAGACGACGTTGGTGGCTTTTACATGCCTTAGCCGAACCGATACCAGACGCTGACCTTCTAATTTCAGATCTTAATTGTTGGTATAAATTATCGATGTTTAACGAAATTCGCGAGCTTGGCTCCATGTTATGCGATCTTTCTTTGAAATCAGATTCAGTTTCAGTTAAGCAGTTAAAAAATACGTTTGATCTAGAATTGATGAATCGAAAATAGAGTGATGCTCTGATAGAAGAGAATTGCTATACCCGGACAAATAAATTTGGATAAAGTGATGAAAGAAATTCTTGATAATCATAGGGATAATATCGCCTTACTGATCGGAAACGGAATCAATCTCTACGGGCCATCTGAGAGTACAAATTCTTGGCATGACCTTTTAATGGCACTAGCTAATAAACATCTCCCCGATAGTCATAGCAGTGTTCCAGACGGTGTTGCACTAACCGAATTTTATGACGTGTTGGACCTGAAAGTCCCTGATAGTGTTACGGACAATAATTTGCAGAAAGGTTTCTGTGAATTGATGAGTTTGTGGGTTCCGTATCTGCATCATGAAAAAATCGTTAAGTGGGCACAGGATGCTGGCGCACCGATTCTAACTACTAATTTTGAGCGAGTGTTGTCGGATGCAGGTGACTGTAAATTGTATCGCACACAAAAAAAGGGCTTTACAGACTTTTATCCATGGGACAGCTATTATTCGGTGGCGGAGATTTCCGACCCGAGCCGTGAATTTGCTATCTGGCATTTAAATGGAATGCAGCGCTATCATCGTAGTATCCGGCTAGGGCTATCTCACTATATGGGATCAGTTGAACGAGCGCGTGGTTGGCTGCACCGCGGGAGTGACGAGGGGCTTTATTCAGGTAAGAACCCAAACGATTGGGCAGGCTCTGGATCTTGGTTGCAGGTTGTATTTAATACGCCGTTATTGATATTTGGACTGGCACTAGATGAAAACGAAGTGTTCATTCGATGGTTGCTAATTGAACGCGCACGATATTTCAAAAAATACCCAAGACGATCAAAGAAAGCTTGGTATATGTATAAGGGAAAATCAATTAGCGAAGGTAAGAAGTATTTTCTTGAGGGTGTTGGGGTTGAAACACAACAGGTTTCAAACTATTCGGATCTGTACGGACAAAAGGTCTGGTCCTGACAGTGATATGTTCTCACGAGCAAGAATCCTCGTAGTGCGCTAGGTCGCGTTTGTGTTGGTACCGCATATCATGTGCTGCGAAATTTTATATATATTCCTTAAAATTATGCTGAAGAAAATGTAAGATCACATCAAAACTTCTACTTCCTTAATCTGTGTTTTCAGATATGACAATTCTCGTAGCAACCGGAATTTGGTCCGAGTGGATTTGCGTAAAATTGTGTATTCGCCGATCGGTGCTATATCCGACTCTGCTCTGCATAAGATTGAACCCTCAAATGTCAGACAATTCAGTTTCGCAAATCCGTTCAATATCTATCGATCGCTTGTCCGTATGTTTTTCCTGAATGGCACTGATCAAATCGAAACGACTACATTTTCACTCAGATTCACCTGTTTTTAATATATGCTGAAGGATCTTCGCTGATATCAAATAGCGAAAATAGAAAATATGCATCGTTTCATCATCAATATTCTCTATAACAAGCGATACTAGATGTTGGATTGTCGTATCGTATAACGATTCTGATAGAAAAGAAATATCAGGTTTGTCTCCGATATTGCGTACGCTGGCCTGGAATTCCGCTATCGCTGCCAATTTGAGCGCATAGGATACAAAATGCCCAAATTCATCACTGTTCTGTAGAGCATCATCATAAGAAATTTGATTGATAATGGTACAGATGACTGCAGTCAACGGATCAAGTATTTCGGGCCCATTACTATTTGTAAACAGCTCCTCCAATACATTATGTAACGGCACTTCCAGGGCAATGTGCAACTCAGTGGTGTGGTCTTCAAGTTGTCTCTTCTGTTTGGCTGATGTGAGAGTAATATCTTCGACCCTAAATCCTGGGTCGATAAATTGCTTATGGAAGCCTTCAATTATTGATATAGCAGTATTAACAGAATCAGCAAGAACCTGTTTTTCCTCATTTCCTAGATTAACTTCCAATGCACCACCAAACGAATCAGTGATCATATTTATGATAAGTCGAAATGAATCTGCGCCTATGATTCCGTGACCGACATGCTCATAATCTATATAAAAGAAATTGCTGATTGCTCCAACAAAGACAAGATTTCTAGCATTAAGATCACCATGCATTATGGTCGTGAATGATTTGATTGAGACGCCCGATAGTAACTGATTGTCACTGCCCTCCCAAATTTTAATTAGATCGATACCGTCGTTGCCTGGTATCGTTAAATATTTATCTGATGTGTTCATTAGCAATCTTTGACTGTTCTGAGTGAACTTGCGTTCACCTTGCTCATCCAACACCTCCTTGGGAGTTGGATTAGCCCAGCTGCTCCTATGTATCCAGTTGTTCTCATTAACCCAGTGCGAGGGAAGTCGATAGGAAGTTCTGACCAAAATTTGTATCTGTGTTGCAAAAGAACTGGTTGCAGGTACCTGCCAGAGTTTTTGATTGTGAGAGAAAAAACTTGTGAGGGCCTTACAGATGATCCTGACTGAGACAGACGCATGGCGTTCAATAATTCCTTGTATAAGAGCTCCTGGCCCCTGACTAGTGGGAATGGCCTCGCCACCACGAACTTTGGTTGGATCAGAAATTCCCAAATAACAGGAAACCAGCGTCGTTAATAGTGTCTTGATCACTTCGTCTGGTACGCGTTTACTTACTTCATTATCAGATTCACCCGTTACAAGATCCGACACCAGTACTCCATAGGCGTTTTCAGCATAGTTTTCCGGCAACCTTCCGAGAGAGTGACTGAGATCACCGCCCAGTTCCCGTCCCAGCATCCCTGCGTTGTCGAATGCGTAACCGTTGGCAGGAAAACGTGCAGCATTTATGATTTTATAACGAACGTGTTTACGATAACTCATCAGCTCTTTGAGCAGCTTGTTACCATTGGATAGCTTGACGACATGACGCATCTCAGATCCTGAATGCGCGCTGAAAATTCCAACAGCGCTGAATCCTGGTTTCAAGGAACGAAATGCAGGTAGCCCGTCGGTGCTGATTATCGAATCCAGAGCCCGAGAAATTGACGTGAAATAGCTGGAGTAGAGGGTATTCTCGGGAAATGCTTCAAGAAAATTAACCAGTGCGTTGAGATCACCATTAGTGAAATCCAGCTGATTAAGAATTTTGAATGAACGGTATACTCTTTCGGCAACAATCAGTTCGACATCCGTCTGCTCCGAAACAGGTCGGCCATAATTCAATTCGGTAGGCAGACCGCGTATTAGTTGCCTTAACAAGTCCAGAGCATATTCGTCCAGACCAAATTCATTTTTTAGTATGATCGTTGAATCCGATCTAGCCTCGAATTTTTGTAGTTGAGCGAGATTTATCTTTCGCGTACAAAACAACAGCCTTTTGAACGTCTCTGAATCCCGCTGAGACAAAACTGGATCCGCCCTTTCAGTCTGCGCACTCATTAAAGCTGACCTAAAATCAATGCATGAGTTTTCGTTTGTTATTTTTCTGATAAGTTCTGCGATTCCCTGACTCACCGCACGCAAACTTAGAATGTCAGAGTCGGCAAACGGATTAATTTGTTTGCTTTCAATGACGAGAATACCGCGTGGCAGCTGCATTATTTTCACTCCCGCTCCGTTATAGTGTGGAGAGCCCTCTACAACGAACGCCACTAGCGATCTGTTGCTGTTGTCTGGGTCGGCCTGCTGATTTAGACAGTTCCAGAGGGACTGAACTTGTGGGATCTCCGCATCTAGCTGGCTGTTGTACATAGAGACAGCCTGATCGATCAGATGGTCGTGAATGGAAAGTACTAGCGTATCTTCTATTCGTTGATTGAACTCGGGAGTAGCTGCTGAGTGCAGATTGGGGCAAACGTGATCCCAGAATTCCTCCATGTCGGGTGTATTAAGTGATGTCACTAATTGGCTGAAATTATGCGTAGTTACCGTAAACCTTTTTTCAATATTAGTGAGTTCTTCAATGTTGAGTCCCTGATCATCTGCCTCATCTTTGAATTCTTCAAAAACCGACGCTTCCATGATGTAGTTTGTCGCGGATTCTAAATAGCGATGTAGGAGCAGTTTTACCGCAGAAGGTATTTCTCGGTGAGCCACACGCAACGCACCCAATGCGTTTTCTTCACTGTAGGCAATAGGATAGATCCGTAAATTAGGCTGATAGCATCTTTGGCGAATGCCGACGTCGGTTGGTTTCTGGAGTTCAAAAGTGGTAGTGATGTAGTGTATATCGAGCTGGTCGGATTCCCATCCATATCGACCGACCAAGTGCTGATTCAGCATCGTTTTGAATTTTTCTATGACAAACGCGATCTTGTCTGCGGGAGACACGTCACTTCTATCAAATACCGGCAGCATTCGATTCACGAGCTCCAAGCCACGATATCTGAAAATGCTGGTGTCAACATTATTTATCAGATCTATGCCTGTAAATAACTCTTGGGTAATTATGACAAGTTTCTGCTTGTCCAACTGCAGGTCGCGCAGTGCCCTTTTGTGGTCCTTCACAATAATAGAGAAATAGAGTGCGACCAGCATGTCAGATTCATATCTGTCCTCAATGACTGTGTGTTTTCTTCGCGACGCAAAAAGACAGAACAACGAACTGGCGTCCGGGACATCATCCTTAATTTGCTTAACGCTGGAATAGGAGGCATCTCCAAGGCCATTCCAGAACAGTTCAATTCGCCCTGCAAAGCATGACTGTTCATGATCATCGGCGGGAATCTCACCGCTTATCGGGTAAAGCCCAATGACGATGCTTCCCGGAGGGTCGCTCTTATCCCCCGCCAGAAGCGGATCACATAATCCTCGAAAGGGTTCGTTATTATCGAGAGATAAGGAAAAGGGCCTCTGGATACTGGGCTCCTTTATGTGTTGACCCAGATCTTCCGGTACAGAGTAAACGGGACGCATATAAGGGCTGGACTGACGACAGGACGATCTGACAGTTATTGCGTGCGTATTGATTTCATGTGCTGTGGATTCATTCACACAGGATGTAAGCGCAGCAAGGCTGCGCTTTACATGCCATTTTAACCGTTCCGCGCCCTGTGTAGATTTCTGGTGGCTATTTCCGTCGAGTCCACTGGTAACGTCAAGAGCCCATTGATTGAGCTCCAATAGTGTCTCCGATCGATCTGGTGATTTAATTGCCATAACGTCTGGGCGGGATCGTCAGATTGCGATAATACTAATGCCGACCGAGCAAACAGACCAGCCGAACAGTGACGACTGCGCTATTCGGAAGCGGTGACAGACTAGATACGCATTTTGCCTGTATGGGAGCAATCTTATCATTGAGCATCCTCTCAAAAATTAGTGTGACTGAAATAATGGGTCGGCTACGGATATCAGACGATAAAACGAATGTATCAGGAAATGCGCCGGTTGTTAATGGACTGTATCTGCTGTGCTTCGGAACACCAGAGCGGAGGCTCCTGATGTGCTGTAAAAGAGGGCAAAGCATGTGGTTTGCAAACACACTGGCACGCGCGCGGGATCGATTGGTAGGGCTTGTGCTTGTTTCTGCACTGGAAAGTTTGGACCATACTATGGGACCACTTGAGCGTGATGACGTCTCTGTTGTCGACGGCCTGGACCTGCTCTTAGACTAAGAACAAGGCGTGCGGAAATTTTGACGCGTCCACTCGCAGCTAGTGAACACTCGGTTAACACCGAGTAATTACGTCGATTCTTTTGAATCTACTTTCCCGCCCACGACAAAATTCAGCAACTCGCTCTGCTCTCGATTACTCAGGCTCAAACAGTCTAATGCTTTTTTACACTGATGCCCATACATAGATGTGTCGCGTGAAGAACTACCAATCTCATCGTCATCCAGACCGCGAGTCATAGCTGAACCAAGACTGAAGGAGTCTGATTGAGTCATTCTTATGTCCAGTTTATGGGGTGACATTTCTTAGCAGACAGCCAAGAGTTGTAAATTCGTCAAACGACATTTCATATGCGGATGGGTGCCAACTAAATTCCTTTCTCTGCGGGCATCTGAAAGATTGTCTTCTTCAGAATGGAGCGCTGCTTTATAATTGGTTAAACGCTTCTTTTTTCATACTGCTTGCCGAGGCACTCAAAACTGGCTTATTTGCAACTACAGTAAGCATCCTTTTTCGTTATTTCTAGTATTTTTAATGGTTTATTAATGGGCACTAATTACTCCAACGATTTCCGCTGGGACGTGTTCCTCAGCTATAGCGGTAAAAATAGGGATTTGGTCCGTGACATCGCGCAACGACTTAAATTGGACGGAACGCGAGTTTGGTTTGATGAGTGGGAGATCCGGTCGGGTGAGCGCATTCAAGAGAAGATCGAGAACGGACTGGAGCACTCTCGGGTGCTGGTGCTTTGCATGTCTGCGGAGGAATCCGGCACTGAACTGATTCAGCTGGAGAACCACACTTACCGCTTCAAAGATCCGCTCAACAGCAGTCGACGATTCATTCGACTTAGGCTCGATGATACTTTTGAGAAAGGATCACTCGCACAACCCAACTACATCGACTGGAGACCAGACGAGCGGGAGAACGAATATCCAAAGCTACTAAGGGCATGTCACCCTAGTCCAACTCATGATTTGAGAATCGAATCGGGGAGGCACAAAGATGCGACAACGTCTCAACTCAAGCCGGTGTGGAGAGATCCGTCATCCGCTGGCGACGGAACTATCTATACCTGTGAGTTCAGCACGGATCGAAAAAATGTTCTGATCGGTGGCCAAAGCAACGACATAAATTTAATTGATGTCGCGACTGGAAATTGCCAGATAGTGCTTACGGGGCACACAGACTGGGTCACTTCCCTCCATTGGAGTGCTAACCAACGACTCGCCGTGTCAGGAAGTCACGATGAGTGTATCAGGCTCTGGGAACTTCAGAGTGGAGCGTGCGTGCGAGTTTTCGAAGGGCACCAACGCGGTGGAATTCAAGTGGCTCTGAATCACGACGATACCTGCATACTTTCTGGGGCTCGCGACAACTTGATCCGATTATGGGATGTTTCTACAGGTCATTGCTTAAGGGTCATGGAAGGTCACACTAACCAAATTACCCGAATAGTCTGGATAGGGAAGTCGTACGCCGTTTCCGGATCAGTTGACAAAACCTTGAGGTTATGGAACGTTGAAACGGGCGAATGCATAAATGTTCTCCATGGGCACGAAGGAGAGATCTGGGCCGTAGCGGCAAGTCTTGATGGCCGTCGCGCAGCGTCCAGTGGTAGCGATAGGACAGTACGAGTTTGGGATTTGGAGAAAGGGAATTGCCAAAGAGTATTGGAAGGCCACACAAGCCTGGTATGCTCTCTTGCGTGGGATCGAAACTCCGAGCTAATTTTGTCAGGCGCGATAGATGGGTCGCTGCGACTCTGGAATAACAATACAGGCGCTCATCTTCGAGATTTCGCAGGTCGACGTGGATCAATAAAAACTGCTGTTTGGGATTCCAATGGAGGCCATGTTATTTCGTGTGACGAGAAAGGCGGAATTAGTATTTGGGATGTTACAACGGTAAACCATGATCTGACTTCAGGCCAAGCTTCGAAAGATGCAACGACTCCAGCCTCGAGTACTGTCCAGTACACGAACGCCAAAGTCCTGCTGGTGGGCAACAGTACTACGGGTAAAACCGGGCTCTCGAATAGGCTAGCATTGGGCATTTACGAGAAAACTGACTCCACTGTTGGAGCGTGGGCCACGCAGTGGCGGCTATCGTTGCCGGAGGACGACGCGGCGCTCATTCTCAATAGTAACGATAATAATAATGCGATTGGCGACCAATCTGATGATCGGCTGATGGGGGCCGGCTCTAAGGGTGCAGCGAATGCTGAACGAGAGATTTGGTTGTGGGACTTCGGAGGGCAGGCTGACCAGCAGCTGATCCACCACCTTTACATGGACCTGACTCAAGTAGCCACGTTAGTGTTCGACCCTCAGTTGGACGATTGTTTAGAGACCCTGGGTCAGTGGGACCGTGATCTCAGCCGAGTCGACAAAGACAAACCACAGCAAGATAAAATGACGAAACTACTGGTCGCGGGTCGTTGTGATACGGGTGGGCTCCGCATAGCTCGATCGCAAATCGACGACTTCGTGGAGAAACGAGGCTTTGCTGGCTACTACCCGACCAGTGCAAAGAATGATGAAGGTTGCGAAGAATTAAAAAAAGCCATTATCGACAGCATCAATTGGAAGAACATTCCTTGGCGTAGCTCACCTGTGCTTTTCAAACGGTTGAAGGACGAGATTGTCAGCCTTAAAGATACGGGGCGTGTTCTGTATCGCTTCAATGAGCTTCGTGAACTACTGTCGCTCAGGATGCAGGGAGAGAACACAGTCTTCACTGATACTCAACTCACCGCAGTCATTGATCTGCTGGCAGGGCCAGCAGTCGTTTGGAAACTGAAATTCGGGAGCTGGATTCTCTTGCAACCAGAACGTATTAATTCTTACGCTCAAGCTGTGATTCGAACTATTCGCGAAGATGAGTATGATCGCGGTTGTATTGCCGAAAAAAGCGTTCTTGATGGAGATTTAACGTATCACTCTTCAGTCGAGC
>JAVJHY011916166.1:0-32856 GCA_035593235.1 Phascolosoma agassizii
GCCGCGTGGTGCTTCAGGCCAGGAGTCGCTATCGCGGTGGGCTGGTTGTTTTGCTTCGTTGGGCTGTATCTGGATGAGTTCGGCAGCGTTGAGCGTTGCGGTGCCCGAGTGAGACCTGATGTGGCGGTTGGCCCAGTCGATCAGGTCAGGATGGCCGATGAGGTCGGCGATGCGGGGTGCTTTCTCTATCAGGCCATGAAGGCGGACTGTTTGGTGACCCAGAAATTTGTCATAGGCGGCGGATCCGGACTGGGGGCGTCCTGATTGATGGCGGGTGCCGAGGTAGATATCGACCTGTTGGTTGATGACATGGCGCTGTCGTCGGTAACGAAACGGGCCAGGATTGCTCCGCCGGTCGTTTGGACTGCGGCATCGATCTCGGGCCATGGGTATGGCGATTGAAAGGTCCGCAACTCGGGGTGCGGCTGTGTCTTGTTCATCGATCCCAGTCTTGGATCGACGTGCGATTGGCTCGGGCGGCTTTGCCGAGGGCCCGCAGTCCTTTGAGTTGGGTGAGGGGACCTGGGTGCTGGGGGTCAAGTGATCCGTGTCGCGATTCGACACTTAGCACCCCGTCGGTCACCATCCCTCGAAACCGGAGTTGGAGCAGCTCGGCCATGTCTTTTGTCTCGTCATGAACCAGCAGGCAGCCTGGGCCGTCTGGAACGTCTGGCCCGACTTCGATCTGGTCAGTGTTCACATCGAGATCGTCGGGTAGAGGCCCGACGTGGACCTTCTCGTCTGAGACGGTCGTAATGGTGACCCGGTTGGTTCCGCCGACGAGCTGGCAGGTCGGATTGTCGAAGGTGATCGCTACGCGGCCCACATACCACCAGAGGAGTCGGCGGTGGAAGGGGATCGATAGTAGTGCTCGTGCTGGTGGGTACTTCGCTAGCTCGTGGCTGCGGATGTTGGTGTCGAACCAATCGGGCTTGCGGTGCATGGTGAGGGTCGTGTCGGCTGTGATGTGGGTGCCTCCGGCGAGGAGAGCTGCGGCTGGTCTGTTGCGGAGCATGTTGGCCTTGGTCAGCAAGGCCAACATGGTCGTAATTGTTGGCGTGTCATTGACCAGGTATGGCGTCACCGCCAGGGCTCTGGGTGTGAGGTCTTTGGCCGTGAAGCCCAGTACACCGATTGGAGCGGCCTTGATTGCCGTCAACGCTGTTTCGGAACACATGTTACGGATTATGGTGCACGTTGCTGGGATGCGCAACACATGTTTCGTAACGGGAGTACGCTGAAGACATGCCGAAGGTGGTGGATCACGACGCTAGACGAAAGACGGTTGTTGAGGCCGCACTCGCGGTGATCGCCAGTGCCGGGCTGGAGGGAGCGACTGTCCGCCGAATCGCCGAACAAGCCGGAGCAACGACAGGGCTCGTCACCCACTACTTCGTCAACAAGGACGAGATCCTCATTGCAGCTCTCCGCTACGTCCACCGAGCGGCAGGAGCTCGGATGATCGACGCCACGATAGGCAAACAAGGATTGCTAGCCCTGCAAGCCGTCATCGAGGAGTCCCTGCCCCTGGACGAGGTTCGCCGTACCGAGTGGAAGATCTGGCTCGCCTTCTGGGGACACGCCCCAAGCGTCCCGACACTCTCCGCCGAGCAACAAACCCGATACGACGAATGGACCAACCTTCTTGCCGAACTCATCGACAACGCCGGGCTCGAAACCTCCATCGTCGGACTAGTGGCCATCATTGACGGCATCGGCGTTCGGGCCACTATCACCCCGGACGGCCTGCCCCCAGCCCAGCAACTCGCCACCGTTAACAACTACCTGCAACCCACCAGCTAGAGCCCTGCCCGTCATCGGTCACAGCCACACAGACCACTCCTAAACCGTTTCCGAGCGACCTAAGCACCCGGAAATGACGACCGTTGGGGCTGAAGCTCTCAAGTAACATCCTCGCATCTGTGCTCCGGCGATGTTCGATCCTGTCGACTCCCACGTCGGGTGCACGGCCGACCTCCTGAGGGAACCTTCGGTGAGGGCCTGCGTCCGCTTCGACCACCGGAATGGTAGATGAATGGTGGATTTCTGGTGGCCGAAGCCATGATTTGACGCGCACAACGGTGCGATTGCCTTGGTAGCGACGGTGGGGCTCGAACCCACGACCTCTCGATTATGAGTCGAGCACTCTTACCAGCTGAGCTACGTCGCCCCATCAGGGCTAGATTCGCCGAAAATCAGACTACCGGTCCCGCGCCGCGGTCGCACTCACTTTCCCGCTGCCTGCGGCACCGGATCCGTAGAACGATGGCCGTCAGCGGTCGTAGCCCCCAGCCAGAGTCGTGCCCCGGGAGCCCCCTCTCATTCCGCAACTGAGCACGATCCTTTGACCATGTCGGCCCGGTCATCGTCGGGTGCGAACTAGGGACTCAGGAGCTTTTTCGCCGTGGCCCGAAGCTCCGGCTTGAGCACCTTGTTCGATGCGTTTAGTGGCAATTCATCGACAAACCAGATGTGGCGCGGGACCTTGTAATTGGCCATCTGCTCCCGGCACCAATCGACCAGTTCATCCGGCTCCGGACGCCCGGCCGGGCTTGGGACGATGAACGCCGCGCCGACCTCACCCATTCGTTCATCTGGCACGCCGATCACCGCCGCGATTCCGACCTTGGGATGCTCGACAAGCATGCGCTCGATTTCGGCCGGGTAGGCGTTGAATCCGCCCATGATGAACATGTCTTTCTTGCGGTCGGTGATGTCGATGTATCCGGCGTCATTCATCACCGCGATATCGCCGGTGTGCAACCAGCCGTCGGGGTCGATGGCCTCCGCCGTCTGTTCCGGCGCATCGAGGTAGCCCGCGGTGACCTGAAAACCCCGGACCAACAGCTCGCCTTCGACCCCGCTCGCCACATCTTTGCCGTCATCGTCGACGATTCGAAGTTCTCCGCCGGGAATGGCCTTGCCCGATGTCGTGGCCGCCACCTCCGGTGGGTCGTCGGGCATGGTGTATGAGCCGAGGCCGGACGTCTCGGTCATCCCGTAGGCGGTGATTACGGTCTCAAACCCCAGCCGTTCCCGCATCGCCACGATCATCTCGACCGGGATGGAGGCCGCCCCGGTGACACATGCTCGCAGCGACGAGAGGTCATAGCGTTCGAGGTCGGGGTGGTTCAGCAGACCCTGGAACAGCGCCGGCGGGCCGGGAAACACCGCAACCCGCTCCCGTTCGATCGTGGCCATCACCGCCTCCGGCTCGTAGACCGCCACCGGCAGGTTCAAGGCGCCGAAAAGCAAGCAGACGATGATGCCCGAGTTGTATCCGAAGGCGTGGAAGTACGGATTGACCAGTAGGTACGGGTCTCCGGGTCGCACCGTCAACGCATTGCCGTAGTCGTGAAAGGCTCGGACGATGGCGCCGCCTCGAACCAGCACACCCTTCGGGTTGCCGGTGGTTCCGGAGGTGAACATGATCAGGCCGATGTCATCGGCGGCTACCGCTTCGGAGCGCCGGTCGATCTCGGCCTGCAGCGCCGATCGATCGTCTGCTCCCCCATCGTCTCCCCGGGCCAGGAACGAATCGAATGTGTCTGCGGTGTCGGACGGGGAGCCGACCAGATCCACGACGAGGGAAAGGTCCGGAAGATCATGGTCGGACAGCGAGCCGGAGTAGTCCGTGTCGAGGAAGCCGTTCACAACGAACAGCAGCCGAACCTTGGCCGTGCGTAGAACGTAGGCCGCCTCCCGCCCCTTGAACCGGGTGTTTATGGGGACCAGGAGCGCACCGGCCCGGGATGCGGCAAGTCCGGCCACAACCCACTGCCAGCAATTCGGAGCCCAAACCGCGATGGTGTCGCCCGGGGCGATCCCCGTCGCGACCATGGCCCTGGCGGCGCGATCGATGGCGGCGCCGAGTTGATCGTAGGTCAGGGTCACGTCGCCATCTCGAATCGCGTCGAGCTCAGCGTAGTTGGCCGTCGACCAGCGAATCAGTCCGGGCACCGAAGTTGCTGCGGGGTCCATGCGGCCCGAAGTTAATCCGTGGTCGCCGATTTGTGGAATGCACGCCGGCCCGACCTGTCTGGTCCGGCCACGATATCAAGCTCAGACCTCTTGATCGAGGCCCCAGTCGGACTCCAATTTGGCGATCGCCTCTTCGATCCTGCGGGCTCGTCTTCCCTTGCTCTTCAGTCCGATACGCCGCTGTGCGGCACCGGTGGCCTGGCCGGAGAATCCGGATCCGTCAACCCTCAATCCATACAAAATCGGCTGCAGCTCTGCTCGCTCCGACGCGTCGGAGAGCAGGGACTTGGAAACAACGCCGATGAGCTGATGCAGCTCAGCCGGGCGGGCGTTGACCGACGTGCTCCTGGTGACCTCGATCAACGGATCAGCTCGGCGGGCATAGGCCGGGAAGCGCTGAAGTTGCCGGGCCAGAAGCTGCAACCCGACGGCCACAACCGCTATGGCGATGGCGACGAAGATGCTCAGCTCGCTGCTCATCCGACGTCACCGGAGCCCTCGTCCTCGACAAGCCGCTCGACCTTGGCGAGAAGATCATCGATGGCCCCGACCGCCGTCTGGCGCATGGTCTCGTCGACCGCTTCATGGCTGAACCTGGCGGTTTCGAACAGAGCGGTCAGAGACCGCATTGCCACCCCGGCCGAACCAAGCGATGGCAAGGCCCTGGCCAGGAACTCCCGTTCGGTTTCGGAGTCCTGCCTGGTCAGCCGCAGCTCGGCCAGCCGACGCTCGATGGTGGCGTACCCGAACCGGATTGCTCGACCGGGATCCTGCTCGATCTTCATGTCCAGCTGCAGATCCCTAAGCAGCTTGGCCAAATCCTGATCATCGACTTCGACGACCTCATCCTGCTGATCGGCCCGGCCTGCGATGGCGAAGCCGAACGATTGGTCGTCAGGGGCGGGATCGAAGTCGTCGAGGGTGAACGGCGCAGCTGGCCGCCGTAGCGCCACGAACAGCAGCACGACGATCAGCGCCACCACGATCAGCACCTGGAGCGCCGGGAATCTGGCAGGCGTTCGAGAGTCCGACCCGGTTGAGTCGGCGGGCAGCGCCGTCGTCGGTTGAGTTGTCACCGTCTCGGCTGCGTTCGGCTCATCCGCCGCCACCGACTCGATCCCGGTCCGAGCCTGAGCGGCAATGACCACCAGTATCAGCATGCCAACGGCCAGGCACGCCGCTGCCACAGCCCGGACCGGCGGGAGCGATAACCGCTCACGGTCGTCGAGCCATTCAGCTGCGAAGCGTACGAACAGCGGCAGTGACGCCAGGACGAGACCGACCGGGATCCAAACCGTCGACGCCGGCGGCCGTTCGATCACGGACCAGGAAACAACGATCGTAGGGACCATCAGCGCGCAGACCGCAACGTTGTGTCCGATATGGCGGGCGACGAAGCCCGGACCAAACCGACTGGGGCGGCGGGCGTCGAGCGAGAAGCGCACCAGCACATGGACGATAAAAAGGGCAACGGCCAACAGGCAGAACTCCGACAGGGTCGTGAAGTCGCCTGCGGCAAAGCCGGCAAGAGCCATCACCGCCAATCCCAGATAGAGACCGGATTCCACCCCGGACACGACCGTGGCCGCAATGAGTAGCGCCGCCAGAACGGTCCAAACCCAACCTCGGCCCTGCTCGGTGATTCCCGAGGCCATGCCAGCGACAACGGCCAAGATGACACCGGCGAACCCCACGACGGCCGGCAGCACGGAGAGTCGCTTTGCCACCAGAGATCTTGACTTCTCTTCGCTGTAGATCGAGCGCACTATCTTGACCTCATTGGGAGACCACCCGCTGTCTGGCCAACGCGGCGACCGGAACCTAAAGAGGTTGGTCGGCATCCCAGGACATCACGGGCACGCCGTGACTGATCAGCTGTTGGCGCCGCTTGGCCCGCATCACCCGCCATAGCCGAGCGGCCAACTCCTCGGTTTCGTCAAATGGGCCGATGACGTGGTCATCGGCGGTGCACTCCAGTACCGCAACCTGGATGCCGTGCATCCGAAGCTCTATCGGCAGTAGGGCCATGTCCGGATCGGTCAGACCGGTGAGGACCACCACCATCGTCCCGGCGTCCAGTTCGTGCAGCGGCAGCTGCTTGAGGCTGGGGGCTCGAAGCCCCGGCTCGACCTGCGACTCCAGCAGGGCATCGAACAGCCTGGCCTTTTGCAGCCGGCCCTGGCGAGGCCGGAACCAGCGGATATGGCGACCGACGTCCAACAGGCCAACCCGGTCATGGGCCTCCAGATTGCTCTCGGCCAGGCTCATTGCGGCCCGAATCGCCCGTTGCACCAGGCGATTGCCTTCCGGCCCGAGATCCCGGAACGTGTCCAGCAGGAACACCAGATCTCCGGATTGATCGGGATGGCGGAGGGTGACCCACCGTTCGCCTCGGCGAGCCGAGACCCGCCAATTGACCGAGCGGAGGGTGTCGCCGGTTCGGTAGGGACGGACCTCGGCGAAGTCGGAGCCTTCACCGCGACGGCGGGATCGATGATCGCCGACCCTGGCCCGGAGTCGAGCCGGCACGACAACGGAGCGCCGGTTGCCATCGGCAGGGTGAACCCGAATGGTCACGTCGGGGGTATGAACCTTTGAGGCGATGAACAGCCCGAACGGATCTCGGGCGGTGAGCTCCACCCGACCGGGCTTGGCCACACCCCACCGCGTCAGCTCAACCGGAAAACGAATGGCCGCCTTCCGCCTGGCCGGAATGGAAACGATGGCGTGACGGATTCCATCGACCGGTTCGAAGTCACTTGGAAGATCGATGCCAACCTGCAACCAGGGAATCCAGGTTGCGGACTGCACGGTCACCACCAGGTCGATCACGTCACCCTCCACCGCACGACGCGGGCCGGCTACGGAGATGTGAATCTCGGGTCGCTGGTGAATGAACGCGGCCAGAACTGAGACGAAAACGGCAGGAACGGAAACCAGCGCCAGCAATGGAACCCCAAAAACGACCGACAGCAACGCTCCGCAAACCCCACCTACCAGCAGGATCAGAAAGCGCGGACTGGTCTGATGGTTCACCCCGGGTTCGAGCCGCTCCTCGTGCCCGTATTGATAGCCGGCTTGCTTTGTTGCCCGCTGGCCACCTCGACATCACGGTCGGTCAAGGTGTTGGGCGTCGGCACCGAAGCCAGGCAGTCGGCCACAACATCAACCTCCCGGACACCTCGGACCCATGCTTCGGTCCGCAGGACCAATCGGTGGGACAGCACGGCCGAGGCCAGCGATTTGACGTCATCGGGAGTGGCGAACGTTCGGCCTTCGAGCGCCGCTTTGGCCCTGGCGGTTCGCAACAGAGCCAGGCCACCTCGGGGGCTGGCTCCGATCTCCAGCGAACCGTGGGAACGGGTGGCCTCGACTATGGAGACGACGTAATCGATGACGTCCTGGCTGGCTTCGATCCGTTCGACGGCGAGCTGCATGGCCGCCACCTGTCCCGGGGCCAGCACGATTCGTAGCTCCGGCTGTTCGGTTCCCCGGTCGATCCGGCGGCGAAGCAACTCCCGCTCATCATCGGGATCGGGGTAGCCGACGCCGATTCTCATCAGGAACCGGTCGAGCTGGGCCTCTGGCAAGGGATAGGTGCCTTCGGTCTCGATCGGGTTCTGGGTGGCCAGTAGGAAGAACGGTTTTGGCAGACTGTGGGAGACGCCGTCGACGGTGATCTGACGTTCCTCCATGGCCTCGAGAGCCGCGGCCTGGGTCTTGGAAGGGCTGCGGTTGATCTCGTCACCGAGCACCAGGTTTGCGAAGAGGGGTCCCGGGGCGAACATCGGTCGATCATCGGGGCCTGGGATGATCGAGCCGGTCAGATCGGACGGGATCAGGTCCGGGGTGAATTGCACCCGAGAGAACGACAACCCGGTGACCTCGGCCAACGAACGGGCGATCAGCGTCTTGGCAACACCGGGGACGTCTTCGATCAACACGTGACCATTGGCCAGCAGCCCGATGAGAACCATCTCCAAGACGGGACGTTTGCCGACCACCGACCGCTCGATCTCGGTGATGACGGCGTCGGTCAGCTCGGAGACGGACGCACTGGTTTCGGTAGCTGCGCCCCTCGCCTTCGAGGCTGGTTCGACTGAGTCCTGCTGCGTTCCGCTCACCCGATGGCAGAGTAACCGATACCAATCTCCGGGTCACAATGCCGGTCGCCATCGGGCAACGCTTTGAACGACGACGAGCAGGCGGCCCAGCGATACAGGGAAGACCCGGAGCCTGGTTATCGTGCCCCGGGTCCCGAGCGGGGGTTGCCGTTGCTTAGGTGAAGCCGGCGGAGCGGGCGCCGTAGGTTGCCCACTGTCCGGTCCCGGAGGTGACGCCACCGTCGACCGGTAGCGCAACCCCGGTTATGAACGACGATTCAGGTGATGCCAGGAAGGCGATGGTAGCAGCCACCTCCACCGGCTCGCCGAACCGGCCAAGCGGCACCCGGGCCGCCATCGCATCACCGATCGGCTGGCTCTGCGCCGCCTCGGTCATGGCCGTCTTGATCGGCCCCGGACAGACGGCGTTGACCCGGATGCCACGGTGGGCCACATCGAGGGACACTGCACGAGCCATGTTCACGACCGCTCCCTTTGACGCGTTGTAGGCGAACAGGCCCGAATCGCCACCAAGACCGGACACCGAGCCGGTGACCACGATCGAGCCGCCCTCCCCCATTTGTGCCAGCGCGGCCTTCATGCCCAGCGCCACCGCCCGGACGTTCACATCGATCATACGATCGAAGTCTTCCATCGACCCGCGGCCGATATCACCCTGAGCCACCACCCCGGCGTTGAGGGCAACCGCATCGAGCCGTCCGTGAGCCTCCACCGCCGCCGACACCATGGCATCGTTGGTGGACTGCTCCGTGACGCTTCCCGGGATGGCGATCACGTCATCGAGGCCGTCGGCTTCGCCCAGCCAGGCCAGGGACTGGTCGCTGAGGTCAACCGCCACGATCTTGGCTCCCTGCCCGCTGAGCAACTCGACCGTTGCCCGACCAATCCCCGATCCTGCACCGGTGACGATCACCACCCGCCCGCTGTTGTTGCTCATGATGGCTGTGCCTCCGGTTTTCTGGACAGTAGATAGTGGTTCGATCGGTCGGGCTTGATGCCGGTGACCTGGATATCGCTGAATCCGGCGGCGGTCAGCATCGAGACCGCCAGCTGCTCGCCCCAGGCGGTGCCAAGGCCCGTTCCCCCGTAGGCCAGCGACACGGTCATGCAGTGCATCGTGGAGACGGTGTACATCATGGCCGCGGTCGGGTTCTCAAGGTTCTCGTGGAGGTGGCTTGACGCCTTTGGCTCGACGCAGAGGTAGGTGCCGCCGGGGCGGAGGGCGACGTTGATGCCTGCCAACATTTTGTCTGGGTGGGCTTGATCGTGCACCGCGTCGAAGCTGGTGATCACGTCAAAGCGAGCCGGCTCATCAAGGTTGGCCGCATCCCTGGTCACGAATTCGATGTTGGTGGTCTCGGCTTCCGTCGCCTCGGCCCTGGCCGCTTCGAGCGCCGCTTCGGCAATGTCGAAACCGGTGAACCGGGAGTTCGGGTAGGTGGCGGCCAAGAGGTTGAGGGCCCGCCCGCTGCCACAACCGACATCGGCCACGTCGACGCCTGCCGATAGGCGGTCATGCCCATTCGGCAGTAGTGGCACCACATCGGAGATCAGCGCCTTCAGCAGACGTTGGCCGCTGGACTCGGCCATCAGTGTCTGAAACTCCGGGTAGCGGTCATAGGCAACACCGCCCCCGTTTTGGAAGGCGTCGACCACCTCGTCCTCAACCTGGCCAAGCAGCGAGATGTACTGGCAGTAGGTGGTGAGGTTGAGCGAGCCCGCGGCCCGGGTCAACAGCCCGGCATGTTCCGGCGGCAAGTGGTAGGTGCCGGACTCAGGGTCGTGGTCGACGATCTGGCCTGCCGTCATGGCCGCCAACCATTCGCGGACATATCGTTCTTCGAGACCGGCTGTGGCCGCCACCTCCGCCGATGTCGACGGTGTCATGGTCGACATGGTGTCGAACAAGCCGGTCTTGTGCCCAATGGAACACATCAGAGCCAGGGCGCCCCCGTTCATGATGCCGGTCATGTTGGCAAGGAACGCCGCGCTCCGCTCCCGATCCAGGGGCGGTTTCTGATCCTCGACACCGTGATTGCTCTGTTCTCTGCCCATCGGAGAACCGTAGCGGCGGGCAACCGGCGGTTGGAAATGCACAGGCCCCCAGCCAAGACGGCCGGGGCAGCCGGGACGAACACCAGGTCCGATCGAGCGTCAGAACATGTCCCCCCGGAGGCGCTGCTCCAGGTTGGCGTCGTAGTCCTCGATATCAACGCCATCACGGAAGCTGGCGGAGATGGTGCCGGTCGATGGGAGCTGTGAAATGTCGGCCCACTGGTCCGGATTCCACAGATGGGACCGCATGGTCGCCTTGCCGCACTGAAAGTACGCCGTGTCGACGCTGATCCGGATAACCGTGGCTGGGACCTTGCCTTCGACCGCATGGGCCTGCAGCGTGTCGGAATCGGTGGTGATACTGGCCCGGCCGTTCACCCGCATGGTTTCGTTGCGACCGGGGATGAGAAACAGGAGCGCCACGTGTGGGTCGCTCAGTATGTTCTTGAGGCTGTCGAGGCGATTGTTACCCTTGCGGTCCGGCATCTCCAGGGTCTTCTCGTCGATCACCCGCACAAACCCCGGATCGTCTCCCCTCGGGGTGCAGTCCAGTCCCTCAGGCCCGACGGTGGCCAGAGCACAGAATGGGGAGGACTCGATCAGCCCTCGGTAGTGCTCGCCGATGACAGGCTGCTCTTTCTTGATGGCCCCTTCCCCGGATTGACCGTAGAGCGCTATCAGGTCCTGCAGGTCGGTGATCTCAGCCATATGTCATTCTCGCACGGACCTCAGACCGGCACCCATGTGATTGCCGACCATTTCGTCGGCGCTCATGGTCAGCCCGCTGCGTCGTATGACGCCCGGATCCAGCCGGTCAATGTCTTGTCGATGTGACCAATGTCGGTGATGTCGACCCGGTGGCTGCACATGCCGCTGACCTCTTTGATCCGTAGGTCGTCAGGGGTATCCGGAAGATTGAGGCCGAGTTGAATACGCTTCGCCGACGGCGCTTGGATGAGGGCGAACTGTTTCTTTCGACGAAAGCTGACGCCGGTCTTCTGAACGATCTTCTCAACGTCGGAGCCGACGTCCCCGGCGATCTGGGCCAGCCTGTCGTAGAGCGGCCGCAGGTCGGCCTTCTTGCCCTCGTATTGCCCATCGAGCAGCGCATCGGCCGACGGTGGACCACCCGCCAGCTCCTCCCGTACCAGGATTGACAGCAGGTTGGCGTTGCCATGGGTCAGTCCGTACTCGGTCTTGAAGTGGGACAGGATCTGACCGTGTTTTTCGAGACCGGTCTCGCGGATCAACTCGGTGAACTGGGCCACCGTCTTGCCGGTTGACTCCTCAATATTGCGGATCTGGGTTGCCGCTTGGGCCTTGGGGTCGCTCACGTTGCTCCTGGCTTGGTCTCATCGATCGGACAGGTCGAGTGTTCCCCGCCGTCACGCCCAAGTCTTGGATGGATTTCGCATAGTCCCATGGAATAGATCAGCAGTCTCCTAGTGCTCGGGGACAAAGCCTGCGGCGTCACCGGCGGCAACGGTGGTGTACGCGGCTCGTTGGGCGGCCAGGTACGCAGACGGCGTGACCCCGGTATGGCGTTTGAAGTCCCTGATCAGATGGGCCTGATCGAACCAGCCGAGCTCGGCCGCGTGGTCCGACCACGACACCTCGGCCCGAACATCGATGCGCTGCAGCAGGCGACGCATGCGCAGCAGCCTGGCCAGGGACCGCGGGGTCAGTCCGACGATTCTGGTGAATTCGCGGTCGAGGTGGCCGTGGCTGATCTCCAGCTCCGAGGCGATGTTGGCGATCGGCCTCGTCGGGTCCGCTTCCAGCAGCTCGATGGCCCGCTCGCAGCGATCCAGACCTGGCACATTGGGGTCGTAGCCGCCAAGCAGTGCCTCCTCCACCACCCTCAGCAGATCCGACGGCAGCCGCTCGGACGGCGGGGCCCCGGCCGACCGGCCGGGACGCGAACCGGCTCCGCCGTCGGCAGCGATGCGACGCAGTCTCCGGCTGACCTCGGCCGCCGCGGCCCAGGCCTGTTCGAGATCGACGGCCTCGCCTCGAACGGTTGACGGAGCAATGCCGAACAACGCCTGGCAGCCGATCGGGGTTGTCACGATCCCGACGGCAAAGGTCTCACCGATTGGTTCGTTCACCGTCGGTCGGTCATGGGGGCCGATCAGGAAGCCCCGTTCGGCCCGAAACGTCCGGCCTTCACCGTTGCTGGGAGTCTGCAAAATGGCGTCGCCGAGTACGAAGACGGCGACGGTCGATCCGGTCGGAGCGATCTTCTCCCTCCTGTATGGCACCGTTCCCCTGGCGTACCACACCGACTCCACCAGTCGATCGAGGGGCGGATCCGGGGTGCGGCTCAGAAAGTTAAAGGGCACGCCGCTCGCCAGCAACTCGGTCACAACACCAGTGTGGCCTTCCTGGCGAGATTCGTCACCGAATGCCATGTGATTTAGGCGTATGATCCGAGTATGTGATCCCAACAGGGTGCCTGTGCCAAGATCGAGTTCGTGCTCGACACGTACCGCGTCCTGGACCTGACCGATGGCAGAGGGGCCTTCGCCGGCGCGATACTGGCCGCCCTGGGGGCCGAGGTCATTCTGGTCGAACCGCCGGAGGGCCTGGAGAGCAGACACCGTCCGCCGTTCGTCGATGACGAAGCCGGCCCGGAGCGGTCACTGGTCCACCACGGGTTCAATCGGGGTAAACGCTCCATCGTTGCCGATCTGACGACAGAGGCCGGCCGTCAACGTTTCGAAGGCCTGGTGGCCGGGGCCGACGCGGTGCTGGAAAGCGGCGGACCGGCCGAACGCCTGGCCCGAGGACATGCCGGCACCGATGCGCTACAGGCCATCAATCCGGGCATCGTGCACGGGCTGGTCAGCCCCTTCGGATCCACCGGACCAAAAGCCGACTGGGCGGCGTCCGATCTGACGGTGGCCGCGGCCGGTGCTCAGATGAGCCTGACCGGCAACGCCGGCCTGCCGCCACTGAGAACCGCGGTACCGCAGGTGTGGCTCCACGCCTCGGTGGACATGGCGCTCGGGGTGTGCTTGGCGCTTCAGGAACGGGCCAGATCCGGGCTGGGCCAGGTGGTCGACATCTCGGCTCAGCACTCCTGGACCGAGGCCGCGTTCCACTATTCGTTGTATTCGGCCTGGGGTGCCGACGACACGATTCGCAACGGCTCACATGTCAAGATCGGCCCGATCGGGAGCACCTTTGATTTCCCGGCCAAGGACGGGCACATCACCATGACACTGCTCTTCGGAGCCGCGGTCGGCCCCTTCACCGCCCGCTTCGTCCAGTGGATGGCCGAGGAAGGAGCCTGCGATCCGACATGGGCCGATATCGACTTCACCACCTATGACCCAAACGACGACGTTGAGCACTACGAGGCCCTGAAGGCGACCATGACCGCATTCACCGCATCAAAGACCAAGGCCGAGCTCGATGCCGCGACCTGGGACCGACGTCTGCTGGTCGCTCCCGTCCACACCCTGGCCGAAGTGTTGCATCACCCCCAGTTCGAAGATCGGCGGTTCTTCCAGGACATCTCCTTACCGGACAGGCCCGAAACCCACAAGGTGCCTGGGCCGTTCGTGAAGGCCGAGCCTCGACCGCTCGGTCAACCCAAGCCTGCGCCGACGCTGGGTGCGGACACCGAGACGATGGAGGATCGGGAGCCGCTCGATCTGGCGGTCGCGACAAGGCCGGATGGCGCTCGGGCCCTCGACGGCCTGAAGGTCCTCGACCTGACTATCAGCTTTGCAGGCCCGATCATCGGTCGCATCCTGGCCGCCAACGGGGCGACGGTGGTCAAGGTCGAATCGCAGCAGCGGCCCGACCTGACCCGGACCGCCGGGGTCTTCCAGGGTGGCGACACCATCGATCACTCCTGCTGCTTCGCCCACTACAACGCCGGCAAGCGCAGCCTCGGGATGAACCTCCAACAGGACGGGGCAAGCGATGTGCTGATGGACCTGGTCCGCTGGGCCGACGTGCTCGTCGACTCGTTCGCCCCCGGCGCTTTGGGTCGAATGGGTCTCGACGCCGAGACCCGCAAGGCGTTGAACCCCGGGCTTATCACGCTCTCGTCCAGCCTGCTGGGCCAGACCGGACCGCTGAGCGGTCTGGCCGGGTACGGCAATATGGCGGCCGCCGTCTGCGGGTTCTTCGCCACAACCGGCTGGCCGGGTCAGACCCCGGTTGGGCCGATGGGGGCATACACCGACATCATTTCTCCCCGCTTGGCCGCCACCGCACTGGTCGCCGCAATCGACCATCGACGGAGGACCGGTGAGGCGACGAACTTCGACTTCGGGCAGGGAGAGTCCTGTCTCCACCTGTTGACGCTCGGCATGCTCGATGCACAGGCCAACGATCGAAGCTGGGAACGCATCGGCAACTCGGACCCGTTCAACGCCCCCCACGGCGTCTATCCGGCGGCCGGAGACGACCAATGGGTGGCCATCGCCGTCCATGACAACCGCCGGTGGCAGGCCCTGGCTCAGGTGATCGGGGCCAGCGAGCTGGCCGGTCTCGATCTCGCGGCCCGTCTTGACCAAAGCACAGAGATCGACGCGGCGATCACCGTCTGGACCTCGGCCCGTCCGGTCTCCGAAACCGAGGAGTGTTTGCAGCGGCTGGGAATTGCGGTCCACGGCGTACAGAACAGCAGCCATTGCATGGTGGACCCGCAGCTGGCTCACCGGGGCTGGATCACGGAGCTGGACCATGACCGCATCGGATCGCTGATCATCGGTACCTCCCCTCGGATCCTGTCCGCCACACCAGCTCGGTTCCCAACCGCAGGCCCGCCGCTCGGCCAAGACTCGTTCGAGGTCCTGGGTGACCTGCTGGGATACGACCCGGACCGCATCGCCGAGCTGGCCATCGCCGAAGTGCTGGAATAGCGGTCAGAAATCTTGCACTGGAACTTCTTGCAGTGGCACTTCTTGCACTGGCACTGACGGCGTGTGAGTATCCGATCCATGAGCGAACAGCATCAAATGGCTGCAGACAGTCGGTTATCAGACGGCCGGTCAGCGAACGGCAGGCTTGATGGCAAGGTGGTGATCATTACCGGGGCCGCCCGAGGTCAGGGTGCAGCCGAAGCGGCCCTCTTCGCAGCCGAGGGGGCCACGGTCATCCTGAGCGATGTATTGGGCGCTGAAGGAGAGGCGACCGCCGAGGCTTGCGGGGGGACCTTCATGCACCACGACGTCTCGAGCGAAGAGGCGTGGGAGCGAGTGGTTGCCGACACGGTGGCCGCCAACGGACGCATCGACGTGTTGATCAACAACGCAGGCATCTTTCATCGGGCCAAACTCATCGACCATTCGCTCGACGACTTTCGTCGGGTCATCGACATCAACACCATCGGCGTTTTCCTGGGCATGAAGGCGGTGGCCCCGACCATGATCTCCCAGGAGTCCGGCTCCATCGTCAACATCTCATCGGTGGCCGGGCTTGTCGGTTCGCCGGGGGCGATCGCCTACGGTGCCTCCAAGTTTGCGGTCACTGGCATGACAAAGACCGCAGCATTCGAATTGGCTCGTTCCGGCATTCGAGTCAACTCGATCCATCCCGGCATGATCGACACCGAGATGATCCGCGAAGTGGCAAACCACGACGCCGCCCGGCTCGATCGAATGGCAGGCAACACCCCCTTCCGGCGTGCAGCCGAGCCCAGCGAGATCGCCAACCTGGCCCTGTATCTCGCCTCCGATGAATCGAGTTTCAGCAGCGGCTCGGAGTTCGTTGCCGATGGTGGGATCATGGCTACGTGACCGAACCCCGGCCTTCACTGCGACGGCCAACCACAGCCCGGGTAGCGTCAGCCAAAACAAGCTCGGGCTCACGGGTTGATACGGTCATTCGGAACGGCACGGTCGTGACCGGCGGCCTTGAGTCACAGATCGATGTTGGCATCACAGATGGCGTGATCAGCCAACTCGGCGGCCTCATGGAGGCCGACAGCGAGCTCGACGCCACCGACCGCTATGTTCTCCCTGGGGGAATCGATGCCCACGTGCACCTGACGCCGCCGGGAACCGAACCCGGATCCTGGCGATGGGTCGATGACTTTGAGGTTGGCACCAGGGCCGCGGCCGCTGGTGGCATCACCTGCGTCGGCAATATGTCGTTCCCTCGCAAGGGCGAACAGATGATTGCCGGCCTGGAAAGAGACCTTGAGGACGCGGCAAACAACGCCATCGTCGACCACTTCCAGCACCCGGTGTTACTCGAGCCGAGCGAAGCGGGGGTGGCCCAGATCGAGACATTGGCCGCAGCCGGTCATCCCTCGATCAAGATCTTCCTGTCATTCCGCCGATTCGACCGCAACGTCGACGGCTACATCCAGGCCATGAAGGCGGCCGCCGCGGCGGGGACTGTCGTCCTCGTCCACTGCGAAGATCCGGCCATCATGCACTGCTGCGCTCACGATCTGGCCGAAGCCGGCCACGATGAGGCACGCCACTATCCGAAGAGCAGGCCGATCGAGGCGGAGCGCATCGCCACCGAGCGAGCGGTTGGCTACTGTGCAACGACCGGGGCCGCAACCTACGTCGTCCACCTTTCAAGCGGTGCGGCCCTGGCAGCCTGTCGGGCCGGGCGGGCCCGAGGTCTGCCCGTCTACGTCGAGACCAGACCCATCTACCTCCACCTGAACGAAGACCGCTTCTCCGAGGCCGACGGTGCAAAGTACGCCGGCGCTCCCCCGCTACGAACCGACCAGGACCGGGAAGCTTTGTGGGCCGGAATAAACGACGGCACCGTCAGCACCGTCTGCACCGACCACGCCCCCTGGACGCTCGAACAGAAGCTCGATCCTTCACTCACCGCGGCCACCCTCCGGCATGGCATGGCCGAATTGGAGACCATGCTTCCGGTGTTGTGGAGCGAGGGGGTGGCCACCGGGAAGATCTCGATAGCCCGATTCGTCGATGTGATCAGCACCCGGTCGGCCAAGCTGTTCGGTCTCTACCCCCGCAAGGGCACCATCGCCCCCGGTTCCGATGCAGACCTGGTGATCTGGAACCCGCACGAGACCAGGACCGTCGACGGCTCGACCATGCACTCAAACGCCGGCTACTCCCCCTACGACGGGTGGGAGATCACCGGTTGGCCGGAACTGACCATCAGCCGGGGAGAAATCGTGGCCCGGGGAAGCGACGTCACTGGCCAGCCTGGCCGCGGCCGCCCCGCTCCCCGCTCACGCTTCGCCCGCCCCTGACCAACTCTCGACCGGCCGCACCACGCTCCAGCGGCCTGTTTTCTTTGGATGTCCGATGTGACCCATGCCATATGCAGTTATGCAACAGGCTGTGGCGTTATGCAACAGTGTGTTCTAGATTGCTGCCATGACGTCAGTTTCAGATTCAACAGCAGGCTCCGGAGGCAATGACCTCCTGGGGCCGGACGGCGAAGGTCACCCGCAACGAAGCTTGATCCTGGTGATCATGTGCCTCTGTTTGGTGCTGATCGTCGCTGCGGTCAGCTCGCTCAACGTTGCCATCCCCACCATTGTTCGAGAGCTCGAGCCGAGCAGCACCGAGCAGCTGTGGATCATCGACGCCTACGCCCTGGTGTTCGCCGGGTTGTTGCTGTTGTGCGGCGCGCTCGGTGACCGCTACGGTCGCCGGACGGCAATGATCATCGGCCTGATTATCTTCGCCGGTGCCTCCAGTCTTGCGGCCTACGCCAATGACGCAACACAGCTGATCGCCTACCGAGGCATCATGGGCATCGGGGCGGCGCTGATCATGCCCGCCACCCTTTCGACATTGACCGTCGTCTTCGCACCCAAGGATCGTTCGAAGGCCATTGCAATCTGGGCAGGCTTCGCCGGAGCAGGCGGGGCGATCGGGCCGGTGGCAAGCGGTTTGCTGCTCGAATGGTTCTGGTGGGGCTCGGTGTTCTTCATTACCGTTCCAATCGCCGCCCTGGCCGTGATCGCCATCATCGCCGTCGTGCCAAACTCGGCAGACCGAGAGCGACACAGGCTGGACTATGTGGGAGCGGCGTTTTCGGTCATCGCTCTGGTCGGCCTGGTATTCGGCATCATCGAAGGTCCGGAAATCGGTTGGCTCCACCCGGTGACCATTGCCTCGTTCGTGATCGGGCTCGTGGCGGCGCTGGTGTACATCCGCTGGGAACGCCGGGTGGAACACCCACTGCTGGACCCCACCGATTTCCTCATCCCCCGTTTCGGGCTCGGCAGCCTCACCATCACCATCGCCTTCCTGGCCATGTTCGGCATGTTCTTCCTGCTGACGCTCTATATGCAGTTCGTGATCGGCTACTCGGCGCTGGGATCGGCGGTTCGTCTGCTTCCGTTCTCGGTCATCATGATCGCCGTTGCGCCAAGAAGTCCGATGCTGACGGCGAAGTTCGGCACCGGCAGAGTGGTGGCCGCCGGGTTCGTGATCCAATCCGTCGGCTTCGCCACCGCCATGCTGCTCGGGGTGAACAGCGGGTACCTGCTGTTGCTGGCCGCAGTGGCACCGATGGCCCTCGGCATGTCGCTGCTCATGCCACCGACCACCAACGCCATCGTCAGCTCACTTTCTCAGGACAAGGCCGGTGTTGCCTCTGCGGTCAACGACACCACAAGAGAGGTTGGCGGGGCCATCGGGATTGCGTTGATGGGGACCCTGGTCACCGTCGGGTACCAAAGCACGATGTCCGACGTCACCGGTGGTCTTCCTGAACCGCTTGCAGAACTGGCCGAGGACTCGATCGGCGGTGCCGTCAGGGCCGCAACCCAGCTCGACCCCGCTGCTGCCGGACCGCTCTTGGATGCAGCAAACGCCGCCTTCGTTGACGGAACCAAGGTGGCGTTCGGGGTGGCCGCAGTCCTCAGCCTTTGTATGGCAGCCATCATCGCCCGTTACTATCCGGCCGATGAAGACGTGCCGGTCCAGCACTAGGTCGGGCGTCGGTGGTCACCAAAGTCGATCCCCGCATCGCCCATACCCGTCAGGTGGTGCTGGCCGCCGCGGTCGAGGAACTGACCGAGGTCGGGTTCGAGCGGGTCAGCATCGACGCCATCGCCGAGCGCAGCGGGGTTGCCCGCAGCACCATCTACCGAAACTGGAAGGATCGGCCGACACTGTTGGCCGAAGCGTTCCGCCTGATCTGCGCCTCCGACCCGATCGATCTCGCCTCGACGGGCACGCTGGCCGGGGATCTTCAGAACCTGGGCCGAATGCTGACCCTCCAGCTGTTGAGCGATGACTGGGATCGGACCGTGCCATCGTTGATCAGCTCCGCAACCCACGACGAATCCATGGGAGAACTCCTGGCTGATTTCGCCGCAGAACGAGCAAGCCAGGCCGAGGCCATTTTGGCCAGAGCGGTCGAGCGGGGCAGGGCCATCGACGCAGAGCGTTTTACCCAGGTGATGGAACGCTTTGTCGCCCCGTTCTTTTTCCGTCGCCTCCTCTCCCGGCTCCCGCTCGATGACGACTTCGTCGACGCTCAGGTTCACACCGCACTGGACCAGCTCGGGCTGGACGAGTAGCTATTGCTGATGATGACCACGGTTCGTATCTCCGGCTGGATCACCGTCGCGCTGCTGGGAGCGCTGGTGGTGAGCGGGGTTTGGCTTGGTTGGTTTTATGAGCCAAACGCAGCCCTGGCCTGGGATGACATCGAGAGCCTCCAGGCACAGATCTCCTTCGGTGAGGATGTTCAGCTACTGCATAGAGCGCTCATCGTCCCTACCGCGATCTTCGGGATCGTTTGGGTGGTCTCGGCCTGGCTCGCACGTACCGGCTCAGGCCACCGACCGCCATCGCTGATTTTGCTGTCATCGGTGCTGGTCCTGGTGGCGATCGCCGCTGTCTCCACGTTGCTCGCTCCACTCGGCCTCGCCGAGGTGCGGTTGGTTCGTCACCACCGGCACCAACGTGACGGGCTTCGAATCGGTCCCGTCCGATCCTGAGGTCAACATCGTCTTGGTCGACGGCTCGACGGTTTCGTTGAGCACCATCCGACGCTGGAGTATCATCCACCGCGCGGCGGGAACGCTCGCTCTCCTCGCCGCCATCGGTGGCGCCCTCCTGGCTAGGTCGAAGTCGGACGCCGGTCAGCCGGCTCCCCGACAGTAGCACGAGGCGTTGATGGCGACGTCGGCTCCGACCATCGCGTGGTCGAGCTCGGCCGAGATGACCTCGGCCTCTACCGTTCTTCCCTGCAGGGTCACACACTCGTGCAGGCCATGCAGGCTCCAGACGTTGTCCGGGTGCTGATACGGTCGGGCCAGGCTGTCGTCCAAGCCGAGATCGGCCCGGTAGATGGCCTCGGCTTCGGCCACCCTCCCCTGCTCGAGCAGCAGGGCACCGTAGGCATGCCTGGTCGGCTGCATCCAGCCCCAGGGCTCGTCATAGGGCAGGTTGTCATCCAGTTCGATGGAACGACGGAGATGGTCGAACGCGGCGTCGAAGTTGCCTCGCCGGTACTCCAACTCGCCGTCGAGCATTTCCGATGCGATGGCCAAGATGTCGAGGCAGGAGTTGTTGAACACGTATCTGGTGTCCGGGACCCTGGCCACCGCGGCCCGAAACAGGTCCCGCTCACTCTCGGCCTGCTCGACTCTGCCGGTGGCGGCGTAGGCGACGCCTCGTGCGTAGTGGGTCATGGCGGTCGTCACCACGAACAGTTCCCGGTCATCCGGGAGCGGCGCGTCCAGGATCTCCTGCCACTTTCCGAAGCGGATCAATACATGCATCCGCATAGAGATGAAGCCCTCCAGCCAGTCGGCCATTGGCGGTGACTCCACTTTGAGAAGGTCGGCTGGAATGGTGGCAATCATCTCATCTGCCGCGCTCAGGGCCGGTTCATAGCGGCCGGCGAACATCGCTCCGTAGAGTTTGAAGTGGTAGTCATGGGAGCGGTACAGCGAATAGAAGTTCATCGCTCCCTCCCGTTCGAGGTAGAGCCGGTCGGCGTCGATGGCCGCACTGTTCGAATCGATCACCGCCTGATAGCGGCCACAGAGCACGTCGATGTGGGTTGGCATGTGCTCCAGGTGCCCGGCGTGGGGCACCAGACCTCGGAGCCAGTCCGCAGCGTCCAGCGCCACCTCGGGATGGGGTGACATCTCCATCAGGTGCAGGTAGAGGTGGAGCAGACCGGGGTGCACCTGACCGGCCTCGGTGACCAGGGCCTGCTCGATGACCGCTCTGGCCTCTTCGGTGTCGGCTCCCTCAGCGGGCGTCCCGGTTGCCAGATTCCAGAGGCTCCATGGGGTGCGATTCATCAACGCCTCGGCAAAGAGCGAGGCAACGTCGAGGTCATCGGGATGGTCCCGATAGACCTCTCGCATCGCCGCCGCGTACTCGTCGTTCCAGATCGAGTTGTCTTCTCCTGGCGCCGGCGATGGATAGCGGGCAGGCAGCGCGGCGATCAACGCCGCCTCGGCCGTGGTCACAGCGCCGGTGGACGCCGCGGCCCGTGCCGCCTCGGTGGCTGAGAAACAGACGGAGACAGAGCCGGTCAGATCTTCCTCATCAAAAGCTTCCCATGGCTTGTTGTAGTTCGGTCCGCTGGCATAGGCGATGCCCCAGTGACCCATGGCGCAGTCCGGGTCGGCATCCAGTGCTCGCTCAAAACAGCGAACGGCCTCTTCGTGGTTGAAGCCGTAGGTCCATATCAGGCCGCGGTCAAACCACGTTTGGGCCTCCGCAGACTCGGTCGATATGTTTCGATGATGGGCACCCAGGTCGTAGTAACCAGTGCCACCGGTTGCATGCTCGCTCATGTTCGGACTCCCCTCTTCGCCCGGTTTTCCAAAATGGTAGACGAACAGTTCCATGACTCGCCGTTCGACGCACAAACCCGTGGATCTGCTAAGGACCTCAGCCGATAGGTCCGGGCCTTCACTTGGCCAAGGTTGGATCTCGGCCCTGGCGGGCCTCGAATTTCATGCTGTCTACCGGGTCGCCTTGCCTAGCGGCTCGACTCCTAGGCGTGCCCGGTGTTTAGCGCCAGACTCCAGCGGAATTGTCGCTACAGCCGACGGACCGATACGCGGCGTCGACCAGGGACTGGCCCCGCTCGTTGAGCAGGATGCCGGGACCCATCTTGGTCATGGAGTAGCCGAACGACAGGCCTCGGGCCGGGTCGGCAAAGCCGATGCTGCCGCCTGCGCCGACATGGCCGAAGGCCTCCGAGGACAAGATGACGCTGTCTCTGTCGCCGTTGGGGTTGCGGCGGTTGTCCATCGACTTCATGAACCCCAGGCTGAACCGACTGGGCAACAGCAGCGTGGCGTCTTGACCGGTTGCCACCGAGACCTCCGACATCCTGGCCACCGCGGCCGGGGAGAAGAGGTCGCCACCACCGGCGGCCAGCGGGCCGTATATCCTGGCCAGCCCTCGGGCGTTGGCCACACCGCCACCACCGCCGATCTCCGCTCGTTGAACCTCGGGGTCGTTTGGGTTGAATCCGCCAACGTTCATCAGAGCCTGTCGCTGCAGCGACGTTGGGTCATCGACCACCACCTTGGTGAACTCGCTCATGTTGTCGCGGTCGGGCCGGGGCTGGATGACCGAGGCGACCCGGTGCTGCTCTTCGGCCGGAACACCGATCCAAAACTCAGCGTTCAGCGGGCCGGCGATCTCCTCGGCAAAGTAGGTTCCGAGCGACCGCCCGGAGACTCGACGGACCAACTCACCGACAGTCCACCCGAAGCTCAACATGTGATAGCCATTGCGGGTTCCCGGCTGCCACCATGGCTCCTCGGCCGCCAACCGCTCAACCATCAGATCCCAGTCACAACAGGCCCCATCGTCGAGCCGCTCCCGGAGGGCCGGCACACCGACCGAGTGATTCAGCATCATCTGGACCGTCGCCGATTCCTTGCCGTTGGTGGCGAATTCGGGCCAGTATTCGGCCACCGGAGCGTCGAGATCGAGCTCACCGCGGTCGGCCAGGAGGTGAGCCGAAAGCGCGGTGGCTCCTTTGGTGCAGGAGAAGACGACGCTGGTGGTGTCCGACTCCCAGGCCGTGCCTTCACGGTCGGTGGTGCCGGCCCACAGGTCGACGAGGGCTTCGCCGTCGACCATCACATGGAGCGACGCTCCGACCTCACCTCGCTCGGCGAAGTTGCGCTCAAACTCGTTTCGCACGTCGGCGAAGCGGTCATCGCAAAATCCGGAAATCTGCGGGTCATCGGTGGTTACGTCATTACTCATTTCCTCATCCTGTCGCTTTCCCATCCGTCGGGGCCAGTCGATCCGGGGCGTCGTCGGTCCGATCCATGGTGGCCACAACCCCGGGACGAGAAATGAGTATGGCCGCAGCCAGAAGCAGACACAGGCCGGATGCCACCACCGTGATCTGCGGGCCCCAGGCGTCGGCCAGCAGACCCTGGACCAGAGACCCGATGGGGAAGGCCAACGTGAAACCCATGACCCGGGCCGACATGACCCTGCCCCGCATATGGTCGGCCACGATCAGCTGAATCGACGTGTTGGTCGTTGCGATGACCGCCAAAAACCCAGCCCCGACGAACAGCAACGCCACCAGACCAAGCGGCCAGTTCGGGGCCAATCCGAACGAGATCACGGCGATGGCGTAGACCGGTAGACCCCATCGGATCACCGTCGACCGGGAGATCAGGTTGTCCCAGCTGGACAGCGCCGGGGCGATCATGACCGCGCCGATACCGACCGCGGCGGCCAGCACCCCGACCACCCGGGCCCCGGCGTTGTACACCTGGTCGGCGAAGACAACGGTGAACTGGGTGATGGGATTTCCGAAGAAGGCAATCAGCATGGCGCACAGCACGCTGACCATCACGCCGGTTCGTTGCCGGATGTAGCCGACGGCGGACACGAAACCCGCCACCACCCCCTCTGGGCGGCCCTTGCCTGGCGCAGCAGGCCTTGGCCGAACAATCCACAAGACAACGATCACGGCCAGGAACGAAAGTCCGTTCAGCAGAAAGGCCATCCCGGGTCCGGCTGTGGCCAACAACAGCCCAGCCAGCGCAGGTCCGATGGCTCGGGCCGCGTTGAACTGGGTTGAGTTCAAGGTGATGGCCGATGCCAGGTCTTGCTTCGGCACCAGCGATGGCACAAAGGCCTGCCAGCTTGGAATCATGATCCCGCTGAAGATTCCGGTGAGGGCGGTGATGGCCAGTATCAGCGATGGGCTCCGCCAGCCGACGGCCCAGGTCCCCCAAAGGGCAAAGGCCGCAACGGCCATGAGCGCCTGGGAGGCCAGCAGCACCTTTCGCCGGTCCATTCGGTCGGCCATGGAGCCACCGATCGGACCGAGGAAGAACGCCGGAATGAATTGGGCGAACCCGGCCAGGCCGACCCAGAGCGACTTCTCCGTCAGTTCGAACAACACGAACGGGACGGCCAGGTTTTGCAACCAAGTTCCCGAATTGGAAGCCAACGCTCCGAAGAAGAAGAGTCGATAGTCGCGATGGCGAAACGCCCGTACCCCGTGACGAAGGCCACCGGGAACTGACGCCGCCGGTCCGGTACCACCCGGTCCACCCAGATTCTGCAGATCTTCAGGAGGGTCCGACTTCGATGCAGTCCCGCTCACTGCGACCTGAATAATCGGTTCAGGACATCTTCCCATTCCTGTTCGGTAACCGGGGTCTCACTCTCGGGGTCTGCACCACCATGGTATTTGAGGCGATCCTTGAGCAGGGTCACTCGATCAGGACCACCGTCTATGAGTCTGGTGCTGAATGGTTTCGTCGACCAGTGCAGCGTCGGGTCACCTCTCAGCCGTTCGGAAGCATCCCCGAAGTCACTCATCTGATGTACGACTCGGCGGAACCGAAACTGGGGAACCGCTGCTCCGGTATCGGATTCCAATTTGGTCAGGGTGACACCCTGAGCGCTGTCGAAGAACTGGAACCGGGCGATCCCACCATCCTGGGGTTCACGATCATTCAGCCGCAGCGGTTTTGTGAAGCTCTCGCCGAATCCGACATCGACCAGGAAAGGCTGGTCGAGCTGAACCTCGATCGTCAGGTGGTCAACGATCTGGTTCGGCCCATCCAATAGGACCGCAGCGGCCAGCCGTCGCACCGTGAAACCCAATGACTCCAGCAACGCCGCGAACGCTCCGTTGAGCTCGAAGCACCATCCACCCTCGCCTTGTTCGACGATTTTGGGAACGGACCAGGCAATATCGGTGCTGACCGGGTCCCCTCGCCACACGGCGATGTTCTCGAACGGCACGGTGGACAGGTGCGCTCGTTGCAAGGCGGTCAGGGTGTCCAGGTCTACCGCTATCGGGCCGCTGAACCCAATTCGGTCAAGGTAGTCCTGCACGGTTGCCAGCGTAGCCCTCGCTTTTGGGAGAGCCCCAAGCGTCTCCAGCCACGGTTTTGGGCAAGGATCCGCTTCGGGCGCCCGATACCGAGGGTTTCGAAGGCGGGGCCCCGCTGCGCGAGACTGTGGGAGATGAAGTTCGCACCAACGGAATTGACCAGCGACGAACAACAGCTCCAGGCCGATGTCCGAGCTTTTCTGGCCGCCGAGCTGCCTCCCGGCTCATATGATCGCGCCCTCGGTATGGGAGCAGGCAAGGACAAGGAGTTCTCGAAGAAACTGGCTGCCCGAGGCTGGCTCGGCATGGCGCTGCCAGAGCGGTACGGCGGACAGGACCGCACCGCGGTCGACCGGTTCATCGTTGTCGAGGAACTGCTGAGGCACGGTGCCCCTGTCGGCTACCACTGGGTGGCCGACCGTCAGACAGGCTCGATCATCAATCGTTTCGGCACCGAAGATCAGCGGGAGCGTTTCCTGCCTCCGATTTGTCGAGGTGAGCTCGGATTCTCCATCGGAATGAGTGAGCCGGACAGCGGCAGCGATCTGGCCTCGGTCTCCACCAGGGCCACCAGAGCAGACAACGGGTGGCTACTGAACGGGACCAAGGTGTGGACGAGTGGCGCTCACGAGAACGACTGGTTTGTGGTGCTGTGCCGGACCGCGCCCCTGGAGGACGGCAACAAGCATCAGGGGCTGAGTCAGTTCCTGGTCGATCTGACCACGCCGGGCCTGGAGATCAACGGCATCCCGTTCCTGGACGGCAGTCCGGGCTTCAACGAGGTGGTGATGACCGATGTCTATGTACCGGACGAGTTGGTGCTCGGTGAACTTGGGATGGGCTGGGCCCAGAACACCTCGGAGCTGGCCTATGAACGTGGCGGACCGGACCGGTGGCTGAGCACCTACGGGATCGTTGAAGAGTTCCTTCGGTTGCACGCAGGCACGGCGCTCGGCGACCGAGCTCATGAGATGTTGGGCTGGGCCACCGCTCGTTGGTGGGGAATGCGAAACATGTCGCTGTCGGTGGCCAGACTGATCGACGACGGCCAGGCCCCCTCGGTCGAGTCGTCGTTGGTAAAGGAAATGGGCACCCGCTTCGAACAGGACGTGCTGCAGAAGGTGCTGGAGTTGATCGATCTGGAGCCGTCGCCGGAAGCGGCAACATTGTTCGAGCGAATGGTGGCGGCTGCGGTTCTGACCGGCCCGTCGTTCACGATCCGGGGAGGCACCATCGAAATACTCCGCTCGGTGGCATCGAAAGGACTTGGCCGATGAGCAGCACCAGCACACCGGCCGAACGGGTCGACGCGGCCGAACGTTTTACCGTCGACGAGCTTCTGGTCGACAGCGCGGACAACCTGTTCGCCTCAACCTGTGGTTTCGATGCGGTCCAAGCCGCTGAGGAAGCCGGCTGGGCTCCCGAGGTATGGTCGGCGGTTGCCGAAGCCGGCTTCGCCTGGATCGGTGTTGATGACACCGTTGGCGGGTCCGGTGGATCGTTGCTCGACGCCTGCGAGGTGCTTCGCATCGCCGGAGCTCACGCCGCACCAATCCCGTTGGCCGAGACTGGAATCCTCGGCGGATGGCTTCTCGGCGAGGCCGGTCTGGCGTTGCCGGAGGGGCCGGTCACCGTCGTTCCCGGGTTCGGTGCCGACAGCTTGACCGCAGCGAGCGGACCCGACGGCGGCTATGTGCTGACCGGGACGGCCCACAGGGTGCCGTGGGCTCGGCAGGCCGAGCTGATCGTTGCGCTGCTACCGATTGATGGCGCCCTTGTTGTTGCTGCGTTCAGTCCCGGCTCGGTTCAGCTCGAGGTCGGAACCAATATGGCAGGCGAACCTCGCGACACGTTGACCTTCGATGGAGTGAGGGTCGCAGCGGACCGCTCTTCGGTCATTGAGGACCCGGGCATCGCCCAGCAGTTTCGACTGCGAGGTTCGCTGAGCCGGGTCATGCTCATGGCCGGGGCGTTGGAAGCCATGAGCACACTGACGGTTGGCTACACCGAGCAGCGCCAGCAGTTCGGTCGCCCCGTTGCGCGGTTCCAGGCGGTGCAACAGCATCTGGTGTGGGGCGCCCAGGATGCGGCCATCACCAAGATGGCGGCCAAGGTTGCAGCCGGTCATGCCTCAGGGGACCTGCTGGCTGCCCGGTTCCAGATCGCGTCGGCCAGAACCATCGCCGATGACTGTGCCTCAACAGCAACCCGCTGGGCCCACCAGGCCCACGGCGCCATGGGCATGACGCAGGAGTATGCGCTGCATCACCTGTCCCGCCGTCTCTGGGCCTGGCGCCACGAGTACACATCGCCCGGCGAGTGGCCGAGCGTCGTCGGGCAGATGGTCGAAGCGGCCGGAGCGGATGGTCTCTATCCGCTGATTTCGTCATAGATCTGACCTCGGTGCTAAGGCGAGACCTCGACGGCGACCTCAAGGAGAGCTTCCCGGACGGCTTTGATGGCTGGACGCTCCGCGCTGGTCGTTCGGAAGGCCAGCTGGACCAGCCGGGAGACGGGCTTCTCCAGGGAGACCGAGCGGACGCCGTCCGGCATGTACAACAACCCGAGCCGAGGAACCAGGGCGACTCCTTGACCGGCCGCCACCAGCCGCAGAGCGGCCGGGTAGTCATCGAGTTGGTGCACCACGTCCGGCTCGAAGCCTGCTGTCTGGCAGGCCATCAGCACGCATCGGCCACAGCTGATGTGGGTCGGCGAGGCGATGAAGGGCCGCTCGCTGACCTCGGCCAGGTCGACCTTGGGCCCGGCGATAGGATCGTGTTCGGCCACGATCAGGAAGTAGTCGTCTTCGAGCACGGTCTCTCGAATCAGTTGTCCTCGACGTGACGCCGGGGCATCGGTGTAGTCGATGGTGAAAGCCAGATCGATTTCCCCGGCGGCGACGGCCTCGATGGCCGGGTCCGGTTCCAGCTGCCTTGTTCGCAACGTCAGGTCCGGGTGTCGCTCCATCAAACGGTCCATCAGCGGCGGCAGCAAGGTGGAGGCCACCGACTCATAAACCGATAGCTCCAGTTGGCCGCGGACCTCGTTCTTGACCTGCTCCACCTCGACCTGTGCAGCCTCCAGCCCGGCCAGCAGATCGCCGGCGTGACGAACCAGGACTCGGCCGGCATCGGTCAGCCGAACGTTGCGCCCGACCCGCTCCAGCACAGCCACCCCCGTGGTCTTTTCCAGACCGGCGAGCTGCTGGGAAACAGCCGATGGGGTGTAGCCGAGGGCCTTGGCCGCGGCGGCGATGGTACCCCTGCTTGCCACTTCTCGCAGGAGTCGCAGGTGCTGCACGGTGAGATCCATTGTTAAATTCTACTACCGATACGAAGTTAGTAACCATCGCTTTTCCTAACTGGTCCGAAGGCGCACACTAACGACATGTTTGACATTCACTGCCCCGTCTGCAACCGACGATCCCTCATGAGCGAGTCATCCATCGAGTCGCTTCGCAACACCCACGAAGGCCCTGTCGCCTCCCTGTCCTGCTACAACGGCCACCAGCTGAACCATTACTTCCAGCGGTCGGTCAATCGGACCGTCATGGCTCCCGCACGTCTCGGCGTTCAGGCCAAGGTCCGAGTAGCTCCCGGAACGTCGGCGTGAACATCGAATACGCCACCAGCAGCCATATGGCGGCCGCTAGCCCCGCGTTTCGGCAAGGGCAATGGTCCGGCGGGCCTGGACCGCAACCGGCTCATCGACCATCTGGTCCTCGAAATCGATGGCGGCGAGGCCGGCGGCGCTGGCTGCTTCGTAGGCGGCCAGAAGCCTGCGGGCATGGCCAACCTCGTCAGTGCTCGGGGTGAACGCGGCATTGGCCAGCGCCACCTGACCGGGATGAATACAGAGCTTCCCGGCGAATCCCATGGGCTCCGGCCTCCGCCGCCTCGGCTGAGAACCGAACGTCGTCACCGAAGTTGGTGACGACCTGATCCAGCACCGGTACTTTGAGCGACGGCTCGCTCTGGTGCTCGGTATCTGCGGCTTGTTTCACGTCTGCTGCACGACCGTTGATCCACACGCTCGTGTTGATGTTGAAAGGCCCGCTCAAAGGGGTGCTCGACACCAACGGGCATCATCGAGGGACGTAGATCCCTAGCGTGTAGTTGCAGCCGTTTGTACTGATACGTCCGGTACCTCGGCAATGAGTGCGGTCGCCTCCAGCCGGGCCAAAAAGGAGCCCGTCTAACCGTTGCGTCACACTTACTGTCGCCCCCATGGCTGGCAAGTACTTCCTCACGGTAAAACAGCCGGCCGTTCCACCACAGTTGTTCGTATACGTAGTTTTGGACGAACCGCTGAACTTATAGATCGATGCCCCCGCAATCCATTCGCCGTTCGTCGGGTCCTTGGCCGAGTACACGCCAGATCCCCAACACTCGTATCGATAGCGAATTGAATACTGTCGGTGAAGCTGACCGCCGAACCGGGCGATGTTCCCAGTTCGGGAAATGTCGGTTGAAAGCGCACAGGACCCACCAGCTGCGTCTGCTGGAGGTACTGAGCTCACAGTTCCGGCAGCTAGCAACAGGAAGGCGATCAGCATCCCTATAAGAGGTCGTGGTATACGACCACCCATTGTTGTTCTGGTTTTCATGACGTTCTCCTATCCATTGGTGCCCGCAATCCGCCGCCGCCGCTATTGAGAAGCAGCTTAAGATTCACGCGGTTTCATCGCAACGGGGACGAGTCCCCATGCAACCCGAACCGGGAGCACCGAACGTCTGCCGCCATCAACCGGACTCGACAACGCAGCCACCAACGACAGTGGGAACAGCCACTTCGAGGGGCGGCCACCGACACTCGGGCAGGTCCACGCACCCCGATCTCAAGTGCTGATCAGGTGCGTCTCGATGTCCGGCCGGCGGCTCGGGTTCTGAGCGCGTGCTCAATCGCACCGGTGACGAGCCGGTCGACTGCGTTGAGTGGTTCGATCGTGCGCAGAGTCCGGCACAGCACGAACGCTCCTTCGACGTTGGTGACGAACGCGGTCGCCAGGTCGCCAGCCGTGCCCGCGGTGATGCCGGCTTCGGTGAGGTAGCGACGGGCGGAGATGATCCACGAGTTGAACGCCTGCTCGGCTGCGAGCCGGAGCGGTTCGCTGGTGTTGGCGACCTCGCGAGCGATCGTGCCAATCGGGCACGGGTCGATGTAGTCGGATTCTTCGAGCACCTGGGCCGCGCCAACGAAGAAGCTATGGAACGCTCCGACGGGATCGGTGGGGTCAGACGCGAACGACTCAAAAAGGTCGCGGTACACTCCGCCGGTCGTTTCGATGACCGCGACGCCGAGAGCTTCTTTGCCCGGGAAGAAGTGGTAGATCGACCCGACAGTGGCGCCGGACGCTTCGGAGATCTGGCTGAGCGAGGTGGCGTTGTAGCCGTGGCGCCGGAACAGCTCGACGAGTCGAGAGGATGAATGCTCATGTACAAGGCAACGGTCCGCGCACTGCTACGACATGGCGTAAAGCGACTAAACGAGGGCGACTACTCAATCATGTTGAAGATGGCGAGCCCGGACCTCGAGCTGGCATTCCCCGGGGACCACTCCTGGTCCACGATGTTCCGCTCACAGCAGCTGGGCCGACGCCGCCATGCGACTCATCGTGGCATCGAGGAAGTCCTCGCCTTCGCCGACCGCTTCGTTGCCGAGGGCATCCAGTTCGAGATCGAGGACATCCTCGTCAATGGTCCGCCCTGGAACACCCGCATAGCTGTGCGCGTTCGCGACTTCATCCCTGGCGCTGACGGTCACGCCGATGTGTACAACAACCGGGCGATCCTGTTCCAAGAGATCCGTTGGGGCCGTCTCGTCAAATGGGAGACCTACGAAGACACCCAACGAGTCGCAGAGTGGGACAGCGACCGAGCCCAAGGCGATCGATAACAACGAGAGGACTCACCGTCGGAGCCGCGCAGATCCGGCAGCCCAGGACACCTCAGCTCATCTCTCGACACTTCCCAACTGCGCGATGTCGAAAGCTTCGTACAACGTGGCTTGGATATTGCGTCCGACGATGTAGGTGGCGAGTTCGGCAACGCAGCTTGTTGCGACGGCTCGTCGTTCGGGTTCGGTGTCGGCTTTGACGCGGGGTTGCCTCATTGGGGCGACGCCGCTCCTCGGCATGGGCGCGTCGGCCGTTGCACTGGTTTGAGTGAGTCACGGAGGTGAGTGGCGATCTCTTCGGTGTCGGTTTCGGCGCCACCGATGTAGCTGGATCGGCGCCGTCGGAGGAGGTTGGTGCCGAGGACGTACAAGCCGGGTGAATCGGTGACGATGCCGCCGTCGTGTCGGATGCGGCCTGTGTGGTCGAGGACTGGGACGTCGAGCCAGGTGTAGTCGGGGCGGTACCCGGTGGCCCAGATGATGGTGCCGATGACGCCGGCGTTGAGGTCGATCTCTAGCACCGGTGCGGTCGGTGTGCGGGTTCGAGCGAAACGGTGCGATGGGTCGATCTGATCGGTTGCTGATGTTCGGGCCCATTCGTCGAAGGTGTCGAGGAGCCGGTTCATCTTGAGATCGGCGAGGGTGCAGGTGTTGGCGAGTGAGCCGGACAGCTGCGCGATGCCGCTGGTGGTGATTCGGGCGAGACGTCCAACGACGGCCACGCCGTGGTCGGTGAGTGTGTTGAGGTTGATGGTTCGGCGCGTTGGGCTGCCGATGAGCTGGGGTGAGGGAACGTGGCGGGCGCGGACGAGGTCGTCGACTTCGTCGTGGCGTTGATCGAGGATGCCGGTGGCGTTCATCCACCAGAAGATGTCGCGGCCGCGGTAGATACGGGGGAGTCGGACGTGCTCACCGACGCAGATGGTGACAGGTCGACCGCTGTGACGGATTTCCTCGGCGAGTTGGACACCGGTGGCCGATGCACCCACGATCAGGACGCCTCGCTCGTCGAGCGCGTCGGGTGTCCGGTAATCCAGTGGGGTCAGCGTCGACACCGTCGAGGGAACATCTTGTGCGGCCGGGGGGATGTTGGCGAGGTTGGCAGCGCCGCTGGCCAGCACCACGGCTGCGCAGCGCCAGACGCCACGGTTAGTCACGACCTGGTATCCGGAGTCGGTGCCGGTCCTGGCGACACTGGTGACGGTGGTTGAGGTATGGATGGGCGCGGCAACAGCCCTTGCGTAGCTGGAGACGAAGGTGACGATCTCGGGCATGGTCATATACGGAGAGGTCTACGACGCCAGCGAGCTCAGCATCGTGCTCGACCTCATGGCTCAGCTCGGCCAGGCGATCGCCGAGTGGCACGAGCGGTCGACGGAAGATCTGGCGCCAGTCCTCCGCGAAGCGTTCCCACGGCCGCAAGGACTCCTCGAACGAGCCCTGCACGATGATCCGTCAAGTCTGGTAACCGAGGCCGCGAGCGTCCTGGGAGTTTCCGTCCCAGAAGGTTGGATCGAAGCCGTCGCTG
>JAVJHY011917251.1:0-32842 GCA_035593235.1 Phascolosoma agassizii
AAAACTTAAAGCCGCTTAAACTTCATAACCTGCTCTACAGTATGATATTATGGCTTTTTCTTAAACGAATGCCATTGGGGTGAACGCTAGGAAAGCTTTTAGCCAATTGTATACAATGGAAGCCCTTAAAACGGATAAAAACGGGGTAACCCGAATGCTCTATGCGATAGAACAAGCCCTTACCGACAAAGCATTGACGGATGATGATTCAATAAATCGATCCCGAAATTTTATCATTAGGGTTCCGGTTTTTAAGGAGGTCTATAAATCGGCATTTACCTGGCTTTTCATCTTGGACAGTCAAATCGACCAAGCTATGATTCGGATGTTATTTTTTCCAACCAATTTCGCCTGGTGTGATCTCATCCTTGGGAAGCCTGCCTTATCGGAGTACAATTCCATTAGAATTCCATTGGAAAATATTCCCTTTGCCCATGCAGATTCCAATATCAAACCCACTCCAAAATTCACTGCCCTGATCGATTCCAAGTTAACTCCCTGTTTTAGAAACAATTTGGACAAAAAAATTCCCAGGATAATTCGGGCTAAGAAGCGCCGGAAAGCCGATGATCCCAAAATTCCGACTATCAGGAGCATCGTCACCGACTCAATCAGGGAGCAAAAAAGGGATATCCATAATAGATTATCCCCACGTCTCCTGATCGGATCGGCCTTGGTTCTATCACTCCTCGGCTTAATTATTTTTCTCAAGTTAGCTGGCAGTCATAAAGAACCGCAATCTATAGAGAATATCCCAATTGCTAAAAATTCACCTCATGAAAATTGGAAAGCACTCTGTTTAGCTTACCATTTATGGTTCAGGTCTTTTCAAGATAACTTAAGTAATGACCGACGGACAGCCTGGCAACAGAATTCTCAATTGGCTGAGGCCTTGGAATTTCTTGATCGAATTGAGAGCGAAAAAAGGGTTATTGATCCCGTCAAAATAGTAGATGAAAAGGGGAGTTACATTACCCTCGCTGAAATTTCACCACCGAATCTAAATTCCGATATCTTCCAGCAGACAATTGAGGAAGGCTTTGAAACTGTTCAGACAATTGAAAATATTTTGCTAAATGTCAAAGCTTCCGCCATATCTTCGTTAGAAGAGAAACAAAAACAGTTTAAGGCATTTGGATGGGATCGGCCTGCTGAACTCGTTAAACAACTCAATCAAGATTTTAAAAAAACAATAACAATTTGACGCCAATAATTTCAGCTCAGATTGACCAGTTTGTCAAAATGGAGGAGATTTTAAGAGAAGTCGACTCGTTAATGAAAAATTTAGATAATTTTCACAATATTATTTTCCAAACTAATGATAAGATTCTTGTAAGATTTAAAGAATTTATTAAAGCACAAGTGAATCAAGTTGATAGTTTTGTTGAACTTGTTTCAGTTTTACAAATGTTGACTAGTTCGGATGGTATAGCTCGGGATTTAGCAAATTTCATCGAACAATTTTGGGATGCTCGACAAATGAATATCCAATTATTCCTTAATGAGAGCAATATCCATCAAAAATCATTAGATACCATTGATGACCAATTATTTCGCCAATGGTTAGAAGAGGCCGCTGATTACAAAATTTTGGATCCGGTATATTCAAGTGAAATTAGGAATGTTTTGCAGCATCAACTTGTTCAAATAGAATCCCATATTATTTCTCTATCACAAACTGAGTGTCAGAATATTCAAGCGTTTAATTCAGAAAAGAAGCGCTTTGAAAATGAAATGAATTTCAAAATACCATCGATAATTAAGAATAAGCAAAATGTCGAAAATAAAATCAATCATCTAAAAATTGATATTAACAAGTTATTTCAAGATGTAAAAGATGAAAAATTAAAATATTTAACAGATGCATGCGAATGGTATGCCAATGTTACTTCCTTTAAATTTAATGATTCTCAAGAATTACAAAATGAATGGGTAAAACGCAGAGATATCGTTTTAGATAAATTCTCTTGTGAAAAATTGAAACAAAATCCTGATTTGTATCTAAAAATACAGGAAAATATTTATTTAGTAAAGCAAAATAGACGGGATAAATAATTCCCAGGAATGGCAAATAGGTATCCACAATATTGTATTAAACGAGACCGAATCATTTATAAGGAACTGGGTAAATCTAATGCAGTGGAAAAACAATATTCCAGCAGAAAATTTTGAAGAATTTCTTACTCGGAAAGTACCTCAATTGGAATTGGAAAAATTCTCTGAAAGAGTCAGAAATATTCAAGAATTAGTCACTGAATTAATCATAATTGAATCTAAACTAAATGACGCATATTCGGTGGGTAAACAATTTACACACAAAAATGAATTTACATCCATATCTGAGTTGAAAACAAAAATAAATGCTTATTATTCTCCCAGGTCCTATGGAGAGCTTCTGGCCGTTATCAAACCTGTGCTCAATCGTGTCGAGGAAATTGAGAATATAGAAACCTTGAACGAAATTGCACTCCTTGAAAAAATTGCAACAAAAAAGGGTCAACGTTTAGCTCTCAAGTTCGCCGCATGGACACGGCTTCAGCAAATGGACTGGCCAAGAAACAAGCCAGAGGTAAAGAGGATGAGAAACATTTATTCTAACCTTAGGAGTGCCATCAACTTTCTTGAAAATGATACATATGCAATGGAAATGATCCAGACGCTTGAAACTGCAAAAAATAAATTTGAAATGCATTATTTAAAAACAGAATTTTATTCTGTAAAAAATGATATTGATTCGGCATTATCCGATTTTAATCCAATCAATCCTAAAGAGAAGGGACAAAAGCGACTTTTTATCGAAAAGTTAAACCGTCGGAATACCAAATTGGATATGAAACGTTTACAAAGTTTGGATTTTTCTGCTAAAGAATTAGAATCCAAGCTTGAAACCCTAAGCTCTCTAATGACTGAAATCCTGTCCTTCTTGGAGCTTAATCGTGTCCTAAACAAGTTTTTTTCCATCGAGAAACTTCTGGATGCGGGCTTTCCCATTGACCGAGAAGTAAACGGGATTTCTATTCAATCTTTAGAGAATCAATTAAAGCAAAAGGATTTTGAATTTGGGAAAAATGAAAAAAGAATTCGAGCAATAAAGGAACGGTTGTCTCAATTGCAAATCCTTTCTCAGCAAGACGTTCTACTTGCTGTGAGGAAAATCAGATTGGATAGGAAATCGAATCCAGAAATTATCTCTTATTTATGGTGGGCAACACGAAAGTTGAAGGATTGGCCCCAGAATTTGAATGAGTTTAAGTACGAATATAAATTACGACAATCTATAAAGGAACTGATCGATCATACCATCAAAAATGATCTAAAATGGGCAAAGGAACTTAAGAATTCCCTACGAAAGGAGGGGTTGAAAATATGGTTAAACTTTGTCAACAAGGAAATCAGTCAAGAAGATTTAGATTTTGCCTATTCCCTTTTATTCCGATTTAATAAAAATACTTCTGACTTAGCCCCAAATCATCGGTTTAATTTTTTGCTTAATTTTCTGAAAAGAAAGTTTGATCTCACAGATATAAATGAGGAGAATGTCAAAAATAAATGTCAAGAAATTTTAAAAAATATCCAGGAGAATTACCATGATTTGCAAGAAAATGAAAAGAGAAAAGAATTTGTTAACAAGCTAAACTTGATAATAGAGGAACCCTTTCTTAAAGGCAAAACCAACTTCGAGGCTATCGGTCCGGCTGCCTCTATCTTTGCAAAATTAATAAGCCCAACTATTTATGATAATGGTAGGAAAATAGTATTTACTTGGAAGGGTAGAAACTCAAAAAAGTTGGTCTTTCATCGGATTGATCATCCGAATAAGGAAGATAACCCGTTCTTTTTAAGCCAAACTGAGGTACCCGTATGGTTATTGCAGAAGGTAATAGATGCCAGCGAAAACAGGGATTTCATTGAAGATGCTTTACCGTCCAAGGAAGATTTATTTTTTTATACTGGACCATGGACTTGGACTGTGGAAAATGATTTAATAATAAGTGAACGAACGCAATGGATCAATACACCTAAATTCATGAATCACCATGATTATTATCCAGAAGGAAGATTGCCTGATCCTCCGACAAGTGACCATCCTGTTAACCAGATCTCGCCACTTGCAGCTCTCTATTTTGCTTCGCTTCTCAATTGCCGGTTACCCTCATCTATGGAATGGAGGCTAGCCGAAGAAACAAACTTGGGTACTAGACACAACTTGCGGGACTCCTCCTTAGAAAAACTCCAACGGCACCTTGCCTCTACTCCATATAAAGGTAGTCATAAATCCCTTCCGGATTTTATTTTTCCTAACTCCGAGATATTTTTGCCTTCAGAGTTTAGAAGAGAGCGAAGGGTAGGAAAGAAAGCTGAATTTAAAAAGAAGTCGGATGGAACTATATGGTTTGACCCGGTAGAATCACAAAACGATCAAACGTTCGACCATTTAATTGGAAATGTTGCAGAGTATGTGTTCAATGATACCCATGTCTTTGAAAGCGAATTTGGATCCGGTGAAAAACCTGACCTTCAAAAGGTTATCACATTTATAAACAACCATAGTCCCAACAATTTATTTGTAATTGGAGGATCAGCTCTTTCTCCACCGCAATTAGATACTCATAAACCTTATCCAGCGAAAATAGAGCTAAAGAGAGGGTATTCCGATGTTGGATTCCGCCTTGCCTATTCCGTTTATTCTTCCTCGCCCTCAAAACGATTAGCAGAGCTGATAAAATCCCAGCCTTATCTGGTTAAATCTAAGTAAAAATTAAAAAATCCATTTCAGGCTAAAAATATTCCAATTGACTGGAAAGATATTTTTGGGTTTTTAATAACCGAAACAACAGGGAATAACGGGTGATTTCCGGTGCGGAAAAAACTGGCCGGAATCCAACATCCTCTACACCAGTTGTAAGCGATGTCACTAAATATGATAGAAATGCTGAAGGGGAAAAACACATGCGTGCTATACAAAAACCCCTGACCGAAACTTTCCTATGTTGATTCGGATCGGCAGCGGCTAACGTGATAATTTCGTGTAAACTTATGGATGCTGAATAAAAAGCTGTGTTGAGAAATAGCTAAATTAACTCGCTGGTTCCAAGCCTTCTTTTGCGTTTAAATTCTCCATTTTTTTTCGTTTTTGGTCAATATCCGTTATCAATTTTACGCAATCCATTTCTGAATACTATCGCAGCTAAGCTCTTTCACGACTGCTCCTCCCGGCTAATCAGGTCAAAAGTAGCTGGAGCCACCTGGCCTACGAGGATACCTTGCCGAGCTTTCTTTCTCAGAGATCCCTAAAAGTGAGTGATGCAGGAAGGAGTGAATCGTGAAAAAAATAAAAATTTCAACGAATTTATCCTGCTTAATAGATGCAGAAATTATTATCGTAATATCATGGCTTACAATAACCTGTATCGTTAAGTTAATGAGATTGTTCTTGAACTCAAAAGGCCTAACAAATGAGGTTGGTTTTGACTTAAAGAACCGCCTAGATTCACTCAATTCATAAATGGTCACGAAAGTTGTCAGAAATGCGATGTCCATAGGTTGAAACCAGTTTTATTATATTATCTATTTGCGAGAGAATGCGTTGTGCTAAATCTAAAATCTCCCTTCTGAAATCTGAAATCTAAAATGTGAGATTAAAGATAAAAGATATTTTTTTCTTAGGAACGATGAAAAGTTCGATGATGACATTAAGGCAGACCTGAGCAACCTTAAGGAAATATTCGATGATTTGGGACCGGCTACATTTATGAAGGAATGTCTCAGAAAAATCTACTGTCTGGCTCGACGGGTCCATGGAATACTGGTGTGTAAACTGGCTGAGGAAACAAAATATCAAGCCTGAAGACTATGGCCAAGACGATCAAGAGCCACCTCAACATAATTCTCGCAAAGTTGGACTGAATTATAATTAACAGGTGCGGGGATGGAGGGATTCAACAACAAAATTAGATGGCCCATGAGACAGGATGATGATTATTTCAATCTGAAAATATTCGATCTATCTGATCTTAAAATCAGTAAAGAACTTTGAGCCTGTAGGTACACATTTCCTTGAAGAGTCATATTTTTTCCCCGCAAAGGTCGAAAAAACTTTAAAAACCATTGGACAAACAAGAATCCTTTCTTAGATTTATAAGCTTCTTAATCTATCTCCTATTTATTTGGGCGAATTAACTGTCTTTAGAAATTTCGATCTTTGCCACGCAGTATTGAATTCCATTCTTGGTGTTGTAGAGTTAATGCCAATCAATTTTACTTAAAAAATCTGGCAGAGTGATATTCAGCATTAAAGCGGAAAAATGATGGAAAAACAAGCGATAACTAAATACGTACGAATATCTCCGTTTAAGGCTCGAGAAATTACCCGTCTTATCCAAAACAAATCCGTATCAGATGCCTTTGCTTTGCTTGATTTTACTCCGAGAAAGGGAGGGAGAATTGTCAGCAAAACTTTGCGATCCGCGGTTGCCAATGCAGAAAATGATCCTGAGTGGCATGTAACCAAAGAAGAACTATATGTCAAAAAAGCGGAAATTGGGGAAGGCCCAACGATGAAGAGATTTCGTCCGAAGGCAAGGGGAACGGCAGGCAAAATTCGGCGTCGTACGAGTCATGTGAAAATCGTAGTGGCTCAGCAATAATAGAGGTGTAAAAATTTTGCTAAGAAGAAACGATCATAAGTTTAATTTTTGGCCTTTCTAAACACACTTATAGGGTTTATTCGATGATAGCAGAGGAAAAGTAAAGTGGGACAAAAGGTAAATCCAATTGGCCTCAGGATTGCGGTAACCAAAGACTGGAGAAGTCGATGGTTCGCAATGAAAAAAGATTTTGGCGATTTGTTACACGAGGATCTAATGATTCGAGATTTCGTGAGGAAGCAATTGAGCCAAGCGGCCGTTTCTCGAATTACAATTGAACGTTTTGCGAAACGGGTACGCATTTCCGTTCACTCGGCCCGGCCAGGTTTGGTATTTGGTCGAAAGCGGTCAGAGTATGACTCCCTCAAAGAGGCACTATTTAAGATGACCAACGGTAAAGACATCTATATTGATGTTTTGGAGATAAAAAAGCCGGAATTAGACGCCCAATTGATTGCGGAAAATATTTCATTGCAAATTCAGCGCCGTATTGGTTTCCGTAGGGCTATGAAAAAGGCGATGCAGACCGCTATGGATATGGGCGCCCTTGGAATTAAACTTCGGTGTAGTGGACGATTGGGAGGAGCTGAATTGGCGCGTACGGAACAATATAAGGATGGAAAAACGCCGCTTCATACTTTGCGTGCGGCCGTGGATTTTGGTTTTGCGGAGGCAAACACCCCGGCGGGTAAAATTGGTGTCAAAGCATGGATTTGTCGTCAAGAACAAAATAAGGAAGATTTAAATGCCACTTATCCCGAAACGGGTAAAGTTTCGAAAGGTGCAGCGGGGAAATCGCGCCGGAAACGCCCTCAAAAACAATAAGCTAGATTTTGGAGATTATGGCCTGCAGTCTCTGGACCGCGGTTGGGTTACCAACCAGCAGATTGAGGCGGCCCGCGTAGCGGTCACTCGGCATATGCAGCGGAAGGGACAGGTTTGGATTCGCATGTTTCCAGACAAACCAATCTCAAAGAAGCCTTTGGAAACGCGTATGGGAAAGGGTAAAGGAAATCCAGAAACTTGGGTTGCAGTTGTCAAACCGGGGCGCGTCATGTTCGAGGTTAAAGGATGTACAGATACGGTTGCACGCGAAGGTCTTGCTAGAGCAGCAAGCAAATTAGGATTAAAATGTCGAATGCTAACAAGGGCACATTGAGAATACGCCAAATATGAAGAATAATGAAATCCATGAATTAACGCATGAAGAGCTCAGCAAAAACCTAGAAGATGCCCAAAAAGAATGGTTGAATCTCAAGATCCAGGCACGTACCGGTCAGTTAGAGAATACCGCACGGCTTCATTCGGTACGCCGAAATATTGCACGGTTTAAGACCGAAAAGAATACCCGATTAAGGAAAAATATATCATAGCTTATGTTAATGGTTAAAAATTAATTATGGAAACCCAAATCAAACAACCGAAAATTCATAAGGAACGCGTTGGGGTAGTCGTCAGTGATTGTCAAGATAAAACCATCATTGTCAGGGTGAATCGCCGCACAGCCCATAAAAAGTATGGTAAGGTTATTATTCGCAGTAAAAAATTTCACGCCCATGATGAAGACAATAAGGCCACTATCGGGGATAAAGTTCGAATTTTAGAGACACGTCCGCTTAGTAAACTAAAGCGGTGGCGGCTGATGGAAATTCTAAATTAGTTTTTATACTTCGATTCTATATTAAAAATCTGGTTAATTGGAGACACGATTCAGGGTTTTTCTAGTTTTCACCATTAGAGAACATGAAAGTTAAGCCATTGTTCGTGCTATTTTCTCTTATGAGGATGGAGCTGGAAAACTATAATATTCGAGGTTTATCCTTTTCTTGAATAAAGTGGGTAAAATATAAATCCCACTGTGTGGGCTCCTATGTCAGTGGATTTGTGACATTTTACTTTCCAAAGATTAGTGTTGTTTTGATTAAAGTGGGTAAATGCTAAACCTACTATTTAGGCTAAAAATTGATTTTAGTTTGGTGTCCTTTTTAAGCCACGATGGATTTCAAAATCTATTTAGTTCACAATAACTACACTGATATTGTTAAAAGATTATTACCAAGTTTTGCCTTAGCTGCCAAAAAGATGATTAAACTACCATGATTCAGTCTCAAACAAGTTTAGAAATTGCCGACAATTCCGGCGCAAAACGAGCGGTGACTATTACGGTTCTTGGACAAAGCAAGCGGTATGCAGCTGTTGGAGATATCGTAACCGCTGCGGTTAAAGAAGCGACTCCTGATGGTTTAGTAAAAAAAGGGGAAGTGGTTAAAGTCGTCGTGGTAAGAACTGTGGCTCCGGTTCGGAGGTCCGACGGCTCTTATCTGCGTTTTGACCGCAACGCTGGAGTCGTCATCGACGAAAATAAGAATCCCCGCGGAACTAGAGTTTTCGGTCCAGTAGCTCGGGAATTGCGTGATAAAAAATTCATGAAGATTGTTTCCTTAGCACCAGAGGTATTGTAATGTCTAAGACGATCAGAAAAGGAGATATGGTTGTTGTTATTAGTGGTGAATCTGGAGATTTACCCTATGAAAAAAGAACAGGTAAGGTGCAATCAATTGATAGGAAAAAAGATCGAATTATCGTTGAAGGTATTAATATTCGCAAGGTTACCCTAAAACGGAGTTCGCAAAATCCGGAAGGTGGCATTCTCGAAAAAGAAGGTCCAATACATATATCGAATGTCATGTTAAAAGAGAAATACGACGCTCGAAAAAAGAAATAGCCAAAAAAAAATTAACCTATAAAGTTTATAATTGCCGTGTCTGCGTTACTAACTAAATACAGAACTGAAATAGTTCCCTATCTGATGGAAAAGTGTGGCTACAAAAATCCCATGGAAGTACCGGGGCTAGCCAAGATTATCGTCAATACAGGAATTGGAACTGGAAAAGACCGAGATATCTTTGATGAAGCCATCCGGATGTTCAGCGAAATTACCGGTCAACGTCCAGTCATTGCAAAAGCTCGTGTCAACGTTGCAAGCTTCAAGCTACGTAAAGGAAATAATGTCGGGGTATATGTAACCCTGAGAGGAAAGAAGATGTACGATTTTTTTTTGAAGCTTGTCAATATCGCCTTACCCCGCGTTCGAGACTTTAGAGGTCTTTCTCCAAAATCATTTGACGGGAGGGGTAACTATAGTATGGGCGTTACTGATCAGACTATTTTTACCGAGGTTAACCTTGACAAAATGAAACATACCATCGGAATGGACATCACTATAGTAACAACAGCAAAAACGGACAAGGAAAGCTACGAATTATTAGCAAAGATGGGCGTTCCGTTTAAAAAATAAAAGGAAAATTTGATTTGGCTAAAACAGCTTTAGTAGTAAAGGCAAATAAAAAACCAAAATTTGGAGTTCGCGCCTACAACCGATGTAGGCGGTGTGGCCGAGCGCGGGCTTACATACGAAGATTTCAATTATGCCGTATCTGTTTTAGGGAGCTGGCATCTATAGGCCAAATACCCGGCGTGATTAAGGCAAGCTGGTAGGGAGTATGCAATAAATGAGCATGAGCGATCCAATTGCAGATATGTTGACACGCATCAGGAATGCTATCAGGGAATTTCACCCTGAAGTCAAAATGCCTTCCTCAAAGTTTAAGACAGAAATTGCCCGCGTATTAAAAGATGAAGGCTACATTTTATCTTTTGTGGTGGAAGAGTTAGAAGGAGGCAAAAAAGAACTTAAGATTGGTTTAAAGTATATTGATGAGACATCAGTAATTGCGGGAATTAAAAAAATAAGTTTACCTTCGCGACGTGTTTACTTAGGCGCTCAGAATATACCACGAGTGCTTAACGGCTTGGGCACAGTCATCATGTCAACCCCCCTGGGAGTTGTCAGCGGCAAGACTGCAAAGAAAAATAAAACCGGTGGTGAATACCTCTGCAAAGTTTGGTAAAATTTAGGCAGTAGGGAACCTCTTATCTTTTGATCTAACAAGACCAGAATAAAAATTCATACAATGTCACGAATTGGAAATAAACCCATACCGATCAACAAGATCAAAATCAGCATAGATGGACAGAAAGTTAAGGCAACCGGAAACAAGGGAGTTTTAGAGCGAACTTTTCCTGACGTCATTAAAATTGAGGACAAGGAAAACCAACTCTATATCAAGCGCGTGAATGACCATAGAACGACAAAATCACTTCACGGCCTGGCAAGAAGTCTTATTGCCAATATGGTAGAGGGTGTCGATAACGGGTTTAAAAAAGATTTAGAGATTCACGGAGTCGGTTATCGCGCTCAAATTAAGGGTAAGAAATTGGTCTTGAATCTCGGATTTTCCCATCCCATCGAATTTGATATACCCGAATACGTCAGTATAAAAGTCACAGATAACACCAAGTTGACAATTGAGGGCATTGATAAGCAACAAGTCGGACAAATTGCTGCAATAATCCGGGATTTTAAAAGGCCAGAGCCCTACAAAGGTAAAGGTGTTCGCTATACCGGCGAAATTATTGTAATGAAGGAAGGTAAAACTGTTTAGAGAGTACCCATGGGACACCTCTTCCCAGGTAAATTCGGGTATCACTGAAGCGTAAAAGAGTTTAAAAATACACAGACTATGGCCAAACTTAAAAGAAAAGATATGCGTACCAAGCGACACTTACGAATACGTCGCAAAATATCGGGAACCCATTCTGTACCGAGAATGTCAGTATGTGTAACAGGCAAGCATTTATATGTACAGTTTGTTGATGATAAGGAAGGCCACACCTTAGTATCCATTTCTACATTAGAAAAAACATTACGTTCAGAGAATATTAAAGCGAATTGTAATGGTGCCGAGAAATTAGGTAAAATAGCAGCTGAAAGAGCACAGGCTGCAGGAATATCAAAGATTATATTCGATCGTGGTGGATTCAAATTCCATGGGCGCGTAAAAAAGATTGCAGACGCGGCTCGCGAGGCCGGCCTTCAATTCTAGGATAGGAGTTATGAATGCGTAATCATTCAGTTAGTTTTGGCGATGAAGGTGAACATGGGCTCGAAGAGCGTGTAGTTCATATAAAGCGTTGCAGTAAAGTTGTTAAAGGAGGACGAAATTTCAGTTTTGGTGCTCTTGTTGTTATTGGGAATAAGCATGGTAAAGTCGGATGTGGTCTAGGAAAGGCCAATGAAGTTGCTGAAGCTATTCGCAAAGGCACTGGACTAGCTCGGAAAAATATCGTTGAGGTTCCCTTAAAGGGATTCACTTTACCGCACGAAATTGAAACCAAATTTAGAGGAGCGCGAGTAATGTTGAGGCCAGCCGCCCCTGGGACAGGAATCATTGCTGGCGGGGGAATGCGCGCAGTACTCGATCTTGTGGGAGTCCATGATGTACTTGCAAAGTCCCTTGGCTCAAACAATCCAACAAACGTTGTTCGCGCGACTATGCAAGCGCTATCCTTGCTAGTTAGCCGTGAGGATGTCCTTTTGAAGCGCGGATTAGAAACGTTATAAAAAATTTTCCTGAGGGGTTATGTTAAAATTACACTCATTGAAAAACAATGTCCGGAGAAAGGCAAGAAAGAGGGTAGGCCGCGGGACTGGAAATAATTGGGGCAGAACATGTGGCCGAGGAGAAAAAGGGCAATTGTCTAGAAGCGGAGCAAAAAGAAGACCCTATTTTGAGGGTGGACAAATTCCATTATTTAGACGCTTACCCAAGAAAGGGTTCAATAATCCAAATCATAAAGAATACGCTATAGTAAATGTAGGCGAATTAGAAAAATTTTTCGAAACAGGAAACACGGTTGATGTAGATCAGTTGAAAAGTAAAGGGATAATTCGGAAGCTCAAAAGTGGTCTAAAAATTTTGGGCAATGGGGAAATTTCCAAAGCGCTAACAGTAAAAGCAAAATTTTTTTCCTATGGTGCTAAAAACAAAATAGAAACTGCGGGTGGCTCCTGTGAAATTTTGTGACTAATTTTTAGCCCTTGCCAAGTCTTTGTTTCATGCTATCTTTTCCGTTTGCGATTCCTTATAATCACATCACTCGCTCTAAGAGCGTGTTAAAAAATTGCTCGATGTTATTTTCATGGTAAGATTTGGGCAGGTTTGAATTATTAGATTAGGACTAGGCATAGCAATATTAAAATATTTCGATGTCTTTGTCGTTGTTTAATCGTTCAAAAATTGCTTGATGTAAATCGTGAAAGAATTGGGGGAGCAATTTTATAACACGCTCTAATAATAAAATCCCAAAAAATGGAATTATATCGCTTTTCCGTAGCCGGTTCGACTGATTTCCGATAGGCTCAAATGGACACGAGCTGCAACGAAACGCTAAAAAAACGCAACAACATGACCTGTTCTTATGGGGAGAGGATGAAAAGTGTTATCTGCCGTCGCTAACTGTTTAAAAATCGTTGAACTTCGTAAGCGCATTTTCTTTACCTTTGGAATTATTGCGCTATGCCGGGTTGCTGCAAACGTTCCTTGTCCGGGAATCGATCCGGATGCACTTGAACGTTTATTCACCGAGCTTGAGCAAAGTTCTGGGGGAACTTCAGGGATAGTTGGGATGGTCAATCTTTTTAGTGGGGGTGCCTTACAACGGTTCGCCGTCGCTGCTCTCGGGATAATGCCGTATATTTCGGCATCGATCATCATGCAGCTGATGACGCCGGTAGTACCTCAATTACAAAAATTGCGACGCGAGGGAGAAAGCGGGCATCAGAAGATTACCCAGTGGACGCGTTACATGACCCTGGGCATTTGTATCGTTCAAGGTTTTCTGCTAGCTCAGGGGATGGAAAATCCAAGTGCTTTGTTGGGCAGACCCCTCCCAGATGTTGTTGCCACACCGGGTGTGGGCTTTCAAGTTATGACGGTCATTATACTGACTTGCGGAACCATGATATTGATGTGGTTGGGGGAACAAATTACCGATCGCGGTATAGGTAATGGAGCGTCCTTGATTATTACTGTGGGTATTCTAGAACAGCTACCATCGGCAGTTTACGCCATGTGGAGTTTGTTAAGAACGCAGGGGACGGGTGAGCAGCAATTTACCATCATTCACGTATTTCTGATGATCGCATTGTTTTTAGCTGTGACGGCCGCCACAGTGGCCATTACTATGGGGGTTCGCCGCGTTCCAATTCAATATGCGCGAGCAACAGCGGGAAGGAAAGGAGCGACTGGCCAAAGTTCTTATATTCCATTGCGTATCAACTTCTCAAATGTTATGCCAATTATATTTGCAAGCGCAATATTGATGTTTCCCCCGATCCTTATTAATTGGGCAGCAAACCATGTTTCATGGATGGGAAGACTTGGGGCTGTATTTTCCTATGGATCAATTGCCTATATGGCGATTTACGGGGCTTTGATAGTTATATTCTCCTTTTTCTGGGTTGCCAATCAATTTAACCCCATCCAAATTGCTGATGATCTAAAGCGACAAGGTGCCTATATTCCTGGTATAAGGCCCGGGAAACCGTCTGCGGATTTCTTGGATAAAACGATGACTCGCGTAACGTGTGCTGGTGCAATATTTTTAATGATTTTAGCACTCCTTCCCATGGTATTTAGTCTTCAACTAAATATCCCTTTCTTGATTGCATCCTTTTTTGGCGGAGCTAGCTTGCTTATTATTGTTGGCGTTCTGCTTGATACCGTCCGACAGATTGAATCTCATTTGTTAATGCATCATTACGACGGTTTTCTGGAGAAAGGACATCTTCGAAGCCGTCGCAATCCAAAAAGTTATTAACTCATATCTTAGCTCTCCAGTGACACCAGGCCCGATTTCCAAATCCCCTCAGGAGACGCGAAGAGAGTATTGCAATTAACACAAATAATCTGATATAAGAACACTTAAAAAATACGCAGAACAACAATTGCGTCCTTCTTCATCAGATTATCGGCTAAAAAATGCCCCGGATTAGCAAGTCGAATTCTAGATTCTTGTGTCCTCATCACCAGTATCTAGACAAAACCTTGAATTCAAACTTGAACAGTTTAGTCTTTAAGGGGTTCTTGGCTTCAAGGAAAATGGACTGCTTCCTAGCTTATTTTGATTTGCACCAGATCTAACCGTATCCATCTCCCTTCCATATGGAAAGGGGGATAAAATTCCGCATTTGCTTGCGGAGTTATTTTCGCTTACGAGGATGAATCGCCAGGAGAAATCACCCATACTGTTGGATCTGTCCATTCAGAGTTTGACTTTCCCAGTTCAATAAACCTAACCTAATTCGGTGCCGTACCGTTTTGAGTTTGACAATCTTTTTTACTGGAGTCTTGATATATTTTGGGGAAATATCTGTTACGATTGAAACGGCAAAAAGACCAAAGAAAATTGCAGCAGAAATCATGAACTCTAATCATAGGCCATCTATTGAAGGCAATAGAATAGACTTAAGTTAAGATGAATCTCATAAGCAATTCTCCTAAATATAGTTGTATCTAAAAAATTTAAGCACAGCACTAGGTCTATTTATGTGGGAATCGTCTTTCTACAACTATTTTCCTAAATACATTGTGTATTCGCAGCTGATACGGTATTTGAGGGAGATTACAGCCGAGTGGGAGCTTAGCTCTATCGCGAAATAAGATAAACGAAAGAACGGGTTATTCATGTGTGGTATTGCTGGATATTTCTCAATTAAATCAGATCCGCCAGATGAAACTATAATTAAGAAAATGACGGATTCTCTGGCGCATAGAGGGCCAGACGACCAAGGTATCGCTATGTTTGCTGAAGGTGGACTGGGTCACAGACGTTTAAGTATTCTCGATTTAAGCAGGGCCGGTCATCAGCCCATGTACTCAAGTGAACCGAAGGGGCGCTATTGCATTGTTTTTAATGGAGAAATCTACAATTTTCATGCGATTAGAGACGATTTAGCTCTTCATGGGATCCGATTTAGGTCTAACTGCGATACGGAGGTATTACTTTCTGCTTATTGCAAATATGGCGAGAAAATTCTGGATCATTTAATCGGACAATTTACTTTCGCAATCTGGGACGATTTGGAGAAGAGGATATTTATTGCCGTAGATCGCTTTTCCATCAAACAAGTTTACTACTTTATAGATGATAAGAGATTCATTTTTGCTTCGGAGGTAAAAGCACTTTTGGCTGTTGGGGTTCCGGTTAAAGTAAACCAGGTTAAGCTATTGGAATACCAACTATTAAGAAGAACGTTTGGAAGCCAAACTTTTTTTCAAGATATTAAACGCGTGCCAGCTGGTTCCGTTTTAACTTTTAACCTAGGTGATGCTAAAGTACGCGTTCGACCCTGGTATTTCCTGGTTGACAAAATCGATCCGGAACGGATGAAGGAATACAAAGAATCTTCTATCAACGAATTAGTAACTACCGGCGAGGAATTACTTTGTCAAAGCGTTAACGCACGATTACTTAGCGACGCCCCATTGGGTATAATGTGTAGCGGGGGAGTCGATTCCAGCTTGGTCACTGTGTTGGCTGTTAACCAGCTGTCTAACAAAAATGTTGCGATTTACACTGCGGGCATTCCGGAGAAGGACAAGGACGAAACGGCGTTTGCTCGAGCCGTTTGCGACCACCTGGGCGTCGAGCACCGGGTTTTTAAATTGGAGCCATCAACATTTTTACCTCGCCTGCCCCAGGCAATTTACCAAAATGATGAACCGCTTACCTTTGGAAATGCTCTGCCCATGTTTGGTACTTGTGATCTGGCCAGAAACGATAAGATCAAGGTCTTGATTACAGGAGAAGGTGCAGATGAGTTGTTTGGGGGCTATCGCAAATACCAGAGATTTATGGTCTACCAGAAATTTAGAAAATTGGCTAATTTTTTGCCAAAGCATTTCCATTACTTGCATTCTCAATTCGAAGGCGTCATGGATGCATGGAAGCTGATCGAAAATGGGGCATTCTTTCAAAAAAAAATACCAATTGATATTTTTCCCGGAGTAAAAGAGAGACTAGCTTTGGAGAACGTATTCTTCGAAAAACTTGTCAGTATCCAAGGTATCGAGAATAGTTGCCGGGTCGCAGCGTATATGGATACAGATATATACGACTATCTCGGAAAGTTGTTAGTTCGGCAAGATCGTATGGGAATGTGGGCGTCGGTAGAATGCCGTGTTCCCTATTTAGATCACCGGGTTGTCGAATTCGCTATGCATTTACCGTTAAAATACAAAATGGGTTATATGGCAGATAAAATTTTACTTCGGGCTGTGGCCAAAAAACGCTTGCCTGAGCATATGGCAAATAGGCCTAAAAAAGGGTTCAAAGGGTCAGCTTCTGAATATATCCGAACTGGGATTTTTAAAGGCGGTTTCTACGAGACGGAGCTTGGAATACCCCCAATCCCTTACAAATCTGATGACGAGCTTGTTAGCGTGCGTAAGGATGTCTGGAAATTCCTGAATATTGAACTATGGGGTAGAATGTTTGTGTGGAATCAATCGCCAAATGAACTAGCCGAAAAATATTGCCAGGTTCACCATTCCTCATGAGAGTCGTTGTTTAACAATCGGTCATCTTCATACAAGTATCGTTGCTTCTAACTATTTCCTGGCTCGTAAATTCGTAGCTTTCCTTGCTCATGACGTAACTTAAATCCGTTATTTTCAAAAATATTAAAAACCTTTTGGTTTTTTCCCCAACACAATATGTAGTCATAACATTCTCTAATCCGCATTATATCCGTGTCCTCAGGTCTCTCAGGGTTAAAACTTGGAAATACCTCTTCAATCGGTCGTCGATATTTCATGGGAACGCGGCCAATGTAAGTGACAACACTCTTGCCAGTCGCGCCGCCCTTAACGACATTGTAATAATCAAATGCCCAATGAAACGGTCGGATTTTTCCAACTTTATGGTTATCTAAACGAAGAGGAAGAATAACTGGATTTTGTTTCATTACCTGCATTCCAGAAAGGTAGTCATTAAGCTCCTTGTTAAGCTTGACTACATGTAATGAAATGACAACAATTATCAGTAGGCAGGAAACGCCAGATGCGCCAATAAACACCCAATTGGCTATCTTTTTGGAAAAAGGCTCTGCGGAGGCTACCAAGAAAACAAATATAAAAGGAAGAAACCGTGTATTAAATTTCCCCCATCCAAGGATATCGCGGGGAAGTGCAAAAAATATTATCGACAATAAGGGAACGAATAGTAAAAAAGTTTCTTCGCGAACAAACGCTTTGAAAGCGTTGCGGAAGGTTCCGAATTTAGAAAGGCTGTATTCGCGCTGAATCCTTTGCACTATGAGATATATTACCAAGGATGTGGGGATCCAAAACAAAAGGGCTGGCGTCAGCGAATAGGAATACATGTACATTGTAAAAAAGTGCTGAAGGGTATCGGAAAAGAGGCTATACCGGTACAAGTTTCCACCAGACCCCACTAAATTATGGGACTCTCTCAATATAAAAAGGACATACTGTGCGAAAAGTATAAGGCTAGGCACAAAAACTGCCAGAACCGTCAGCATGCGCTTAAAGCTAAAGTTTCGTAAAATTAAATATAGAATTACAACGGGGATTGCGAATAAAAACGAAAACATATGCGAAAGGTAAATAAGAAAAACAAGAAAGGTAAGAAAAATCAATCTCCTTGTGTTCAGACGATTAATATGTTTAATGAGGTAACCTAAAAAGAAGAAGAACAGCGGTATTGACAGATAGAAACTGTTGTAACCCTTAGGGATGAAATGGTTATAGGCATAAGGAAATGCTGCAAAGCCTAGGAGCATTTTCCTGGAATCGACCATTTTCAGGAAGTAAAAGACACTTGCTGGAAGAATAACAATACAAAAACTCAGGATTATTTTTGTAGCTACGGGCAAGGGAAACACATATGAGAGTAGATAGACTAATACGTGAAACAACAAATTAGGAACCACTAAAACCAAGAATTCATAATAATCAGAATAATTAAACATGGGATTATCGAATTCTCTAACCATATGAACGAAGAGAAAATACTCGGGGCCATTTTGGGAGGGAAAATACTGGCATATCCAGATTGGCACGACTGACACGATGCTCAGAAAACAATAAATGACGATTAGCCACCGTCGGCTTAATCCGAGGTTGGTATTCAGTGCTGTTTCCTCAATATTGTTAGCCATTTTGTGTTTCCTAACCGACGACAGTATTTAACACTTCGAATAGCTCTTGGATCCCTTGGTAATCGCTATCTCAGGGAATACTCGCCAATTCTTCTTGAAAACCGTTTAATTAGTTGGTAACTTAACCCACAAGATTTACAATAAAATGGTCCCTATGGGAGCTGCGTAAAAACAGATTGACGTTTTCTTACTTGAGTAATAGAACGCGTTTATTGATGCCAAGGCCAATATACGGCAGTTTTTATCCCCCGATCCTGGAAATGTCTCTTGCAACCGCTAAACCGCAACGGTGTTCCCCTAAGTCCGCTCAGTCGCCCGCCATCAAACACTTAACAGTGTAAGCATTCAGAAATATGCTGTCATAGGCACAGTTCGTCTAGTCTGAGTTTGGTATTAATTTAGTTTTTAGAGAGAGTATCTTATTTTAGAGGAATTAGTTAATTTCCAGGCTGGAAGGTATTGAAATATTTTAATATCTTAGTGCTAATCGCAAAACTTGTTTCGGGTTGAAGTTCGGAATAAATTTCGCAAAAAGGACAATTATGCGTAAACCGCACATGGCCTTGACCCTATGCGCCTTTCTCACTGTTGGTGCAGATACGTGATTATGCAACGAAATACTGCCCAAACTTGTATTGTATTTTTTTTCTGTAAGGAAACTTACATTAATCCTTTAAATATTAGTCAACAGAAAAGAGGATGACAACAGTTTATTCGACCTTTTCTTTAATCTACACCGGAAACTTGCGTAGAGCTGCTGTTCCAACTACAACATCCAATTCGAAAAATTGCAAAAGACAGCAATATAACGGTTGGAATCAAATATTAAACTATTGCGTTTTTCATATTTTGATACTGTTTATTCGATGTAGGCCATTGGAATAAAACAATGTTTTACATTTTTGGGGTATCAATATTGTGAAAGATGCTATAACATCCCCTTAGATAGATCTTGCCAAAAAAAATGCTCCAAATATAAGATCTAGTCGTCAATGATAAATTTGTTAAAAAATTTGGTTAATAAGAATTCAGGTAAAATCGCTTTTCTCTACTCACTTTTGCTGGTTACCCTTTTTATAACGCCGACCCCAAACACGGTCTCGATTGGGCCCAAAACCCATATTGACAAGGTTATACATTTAATTTTATTTGCAATCTATTTTCTGGTCTGGATAAAATTCCTGGAAAATACCCCTTTTTCTGCGATAAAGGCGATGCTTTTATCTTGGCTTTTTGCGCTTTTTACCGAATCCCTTCAGTATGTTATTACGTATCGAAGTGCAAATTTCGCTGATTTTCTCGCAGATTCAGCCGGAATATTAATTGGGGTTTTATTTGTAAAAAAAAAATCGGTTAAGCAAAATATAGAGCCTATTTGATCTAGCCTGCATAATTCATGCGATTTCTACTGCGACCGCATATCTCGCTTTATCTAAAAGAGTTTTGAAGAACCCGCGACCTAATAATAATTCACTATTCCGTCGCCCTCTAAACCTTCATAACTCGTTGATCTAAAGTAAGCGAAGCAGTCTCGTAACGAAATTTCATGAATTGTTCACGCTAGAGCATATTAAAGTTGATTGATGTTATTTCATATCTAAATTTAGGCCACGTTTGGACGAGTAGTGACGACAAAAGCGTAGTAATATTGAAATATTTTGGTGTCATTTGCGTCATTTAATCATTCAAAAATGCTCTGAAGATGAATCGTGAGGAGCGTCGTCCAACTTTAAACAACACTCTTAGTTCTACTTTTTTAGATTAGCGTGAATGAGATGTGCTGAGAGCTTGAGTTAAATATTTTTGCGACAGCCGAAGACATATCCATAGCGATCTGTTGAGAGCTGAGTTTGCGAGACGGCCCGCAGGCAATTTTCAGAAAAATAGATGGCACAAGGCATTGGTGCAGTTCTCCGCGGTTAAACTAACAAACTAGAATGAGATGAGGGAACCAAAACACCTTCAGAAAAAATTTAACCAGGAATATTGATTGGATGAATTTAATAAGTTCAAATTTCCGTCCAGCGATAAAAGGCCGTCTAGGAAGATTGTGGGGCTCTCAAGATAACAAATTTACGAAATTAACTTGCTGTTTTTGCTGTTATGGCTAAAATATAAAGCCAACTATAGACTATGTTCGCAATGAATCACGAACGCCAAGCAAGAGTGGGCTGATCAATTGAAAATGCGCCTAGCATTGACTCCATGAAATTTAGGTGCACGTAAAATTTTATAGTTCGGATACAGAAGTGCATTGTTTTCTATTGACCTTCAACCCTTTTAACTTTAGGTACATAGAAATTAAACCAACCATAAGGCATATTTTACAAAAAGGAGAAAAAGACATTGAGCAACGTACCTGAGGTATTAAAATCTGGTTACTATTTTGACATGGATCATATGGAGTACCACGATTTATTCGATGGGGCATCCTTTGTTTGGGATGTGGTTAAAAATTTGCAAGCTAAAACTGCTGTGGATAAACTAACCCGAAATCTTTGTGAATCCGTAAGTAATAGTGAGCGAAATACTGCCACGGAAATAGGTTCCGTTGATGTCCGGGTTGCATCTGGTGCAAAAATAGGCCCCAGTGTGGTAATTTCCGGCGATGGAGGTTTGGTTAGCATTGATGAAGGTGCAGAAATTCAGCCTGGCACCATGATTTCCGCAGGTAAAAATGCGGTTTACATCGGACGAGGAGCCAAGATTGGGCCTAATGCATTTATCGACGCTTCAAAGGGCAGTGTCTGTGTTGGAGAAAAAGCCACTCTACGGCAGAGTTCATATTTACGCGAATTGTCTGTAATTGCCTCAAAGGCAACAATCGGAAACAGCTGCGAAATCAAGTGCTCTCTCATTGGTCCAGAAGCTGAAGTTCCCCATTTCAACTATGTAGGTGATAGCGTGTTGGGATATAAAGCGCACATGGGGGCTGGTGTAAAGATTTCCAATCTGAAGATTACCCCTGATCCTAAAAAAGTTAATACGGTAAAAGTTAGATATAATGGAGAGGTTTACGATTCCGGTATGCGTAAGTTTGGCGTTGTCTTTGGTGATAAAGCTCAAATGGGATGCAATTCCGTAGCAAATCCAGGAACCTTTATTGGCAAAAACGTATTGATCTATACCTGCAGTAGCGTGGTTGGATTTATCCCAGAGAATACTATTGTTAAGTTACGTCAGAAATTTGAGAAGGCAGAGTTAAAGGCCTGAAGCGAGGGGGCTCGGTTACTTTCGATTTAAGGCGGCAGTAGTGTGTAAAATTTTTCTGAAAGTTCTTACATGACAAGTCGAACTTCATTGTTACTCCAATCAAAAATTTAAGAGAAACATAATTCCTTTTACACTAGGGACCTTTGGCCTATTTCTAAGGGATTAGAAAGGTGATGGTCTTCTTAATCTACGTCTAAGCTGTATGGGCCGTTCATAACCGTAGGAAATAGGTTTTTCCCCAAGCAAATTGTATTAAAATGCCAATTCTTTAGAATTGAGATATTAAATTTTTGTTCTGTTAGCTTTCCTTGAGGTCAAAGTCGGAAGTAATTATATTCGCAAGAAACCGATAATTTATAAAACTTCAGAAATTAAATTGCACATTTAAAAATTCTTGATCTTGCTCTTAATCCATTGTCTTTAAGAAATTAAAATTAAGAGCAAGATTAAGTTTATGATGCGGGATTAGTAATCTTGTACAATTAATTAAATGAAAAATTGTAGTTAAAGTTTTAAAATTTCTTCTCCACATTTAGAATCTCTTTAACCCTGTCCAGACCACATACTATTCCACCAGAGTGCCAAACCATTTGGCTGGAAATTAGCTAGCATATCTCAGAGAACGCTATATCGAACTCTAGAAAACTGACCTTGGTTTATTTCGGCTCTGTTTAATTTAACAATATTCCACGTGAGCGTGTCTTGCCTATCTAAAATCTTAAATGTGAAATTCTAAATGTTAATATGCGGATTTTCTGTCAATCTAGGGCATGTAGTGAAACAGGTTTGAATTGATATAAAGGCCTTTAAACTGCTATTTAGCAATGCTAATTACTGACTGGCGCTTGAAATTCAAATAGGATACGGTCCAGTTTATTGAAAAGACAGAGAAGCAGTTTGGCAATTTGTTCACGTAGCCAAACGGAAATTTTCCCATGATAGTAAAAAATTGTAAAATCGACAGTTATTCTGTGAAAGCAAAAGAGGCTGAAATAATTTTGTCTAAAGAGCTGGATGATTTCCTTTCGAGCAAGGCCATCGATAAGATTCATCAAGAACGCAGGTCGGCAATTTATGATCTCCTTTCTTTTGGAGGGGGATCATGCCCAAAAGTAGTCGGAAAGTACGCCTCGCGTTATGGTTGGAATAAAATTTGCTTCCTAACCAACGGATCGGATAACGGCGGAAGTACTTTTGACATCGTTGAAGCCTTACGCAAGGAGTATGGTGCGACAATGCCAGTCGGGGATATAACTAGCGCTTTAATCGCGCTTTTGGATCCACATCAATATGAATTGCTAAATCTCCGTGGCTGGCGGCTGGACCCTCAGCGATTTTCCGCATCGGAAAGAGATACATTCACCGAAGCAATAAGTGACATAAACACGTTTCATGGGCGTCTCTCTGTTGCGATTGAATGGTACAAGCGCAAATTTTTGAATTCAGCCAATGCCTCACCTGATGAAAAAGGCATTTTTTTCGATCAATTATTGGAATTGGGTCGATTAGTCGATGAAGTTGGATTAATTCGGCCGGAGGTTCAGGGGCTAGACCTCAAGCAGGCAAGTGTTCGCCATCATATATTTAATGCCCTGATGATACGCGTGGGAGCCTACAATACGGAGCATCGGACTCCAGATAGCGACCGATTCAAGGTAGGCCTTTGGGTTTTGCAGCAAGCGCTCAATATAGGGTATACCGTATTTCCTTCATCTTTGGACGAACAAGTTCTTTATGCGGAATGGGTAGATAAATCTGGAAATGTAGTCTGGAGCACAAAACATAGTTCAACAGACAATCCAGTGTTTGCGCGAGGCGGTCAGGTAGCGCTGAGCAATGCTTCTGATGCCGTCAAGGCCATGGATAAAAACGAATATGCGTTTTATGGAAGATTTGGTTTTGACCCGGAAATTTCCCCTCCTTCTGCTTACTCCGAAGCAATAGACGCAATAACCCTCTTGCGCACAGGTTCTCCCATTATTTATGGTCCCTCTAGTTTTGTTGCGAGCATATCTCCATGTCTTGCGATCAAAAGAATTGTGGAGGAAATCATAAAACGAAATGATTGCCCAAAGATTCTGTTTCTCAACCTGACATTGAACAATGAAACTATTGGCATGGGGGTTACAGATTTTCTAGATTTCTGGGAGCTCAATACAGGAAAACCAATTTCAGAGACGGTTAATTACGTTGTGGTTAACAACGATACAGAAAGTTCTCCCCAAATAGTAGAGGCACTAAAGGAAAAGGGAGACTCAGCGGAGACCTTTAAGTTTCGCGGACCATTAGTTCTAACGAATGAAGAGAGGCACGCATTGCCTCGCCGTGGCATCTCGCTCGTCGAAGCCCCGTTAGCCACAGTTAATCGTCAACTGATGCGCCTCAGCTCTGCAGGAGAGAGAGAATATGTCTTTGTTCCCAACCATCATTCAGCTCGGTTAATGAGCCTCGCTCACGCGATTGTTGACGATTTTAATAAAAGTAAAGGCAACCAAAGATCTCTAAAATCAAACACTACGTGTCGAACTATCGAGTTGGATATCGAATCTGGTGGGCCGTTTAAAGCCGATTTCCGTGACCCATCGTCTGTCAAAAGGAAATCACCCTCTTAAAAATGAACTGATGGATGCTATAAATAATTTTGGTGCTTCAAAATGAATATTATGTCCACAGTTATGGGCGACGAATAATTGCGAAATCGGGTATAATTCAATGATTTCGTTAGCAATACCTCGGAATTTTTTATCCTCGCTACCAACGATTAAGAGCAGTCCGCACTGACCTGAGGAGAGTTTCAACCATAAGCTTGGTTGAGCACCAGTCCCCATTTCGCGAAGTGAACGCGCCAACCCATGGGGATCGTTCCGCAACCGCCGGCGATACATCTTCTCAAATAATCGACGATTATTTTTGATGGTTGAGAACAACGGTTGGCAGTACCAGTCGTACAAGAACGTCGACAAGCTGCTTGACTCTAGCAGTTGTGCTAATTGATTATCGTGATTGAGACGTACTTTCTGCTCAACATCCGAGCATAAACCAGGGGAACCGGATTCTATCACCACCTTTTTGATTCGTTCCGGAAAATGAAGTGCGAGGAAGAGTGCCAATCGTCCCCCCATGGAATACCCAACCAAATGACAATTCTGAATTCGTTTCGAATTCAGGAATTGAATTAGGGCCGCAGTACACTCAGATAACCCAAACGGCCTGTTGGCTTCCGGGAAGGAAGTTTCTCCGTGACCTGGTAGATCGATTGCAATACAACGATATTCAGAATTCAGCTCGCCAATTACGAACTCCCAGTCCTCTTTACAACCCAGAAAACCATGCAAAAATAGTATCGCCGGATTATCCTTCCTCCCTGATTCACAATATGCAAAACGAGCCAATACCTAATTTAAAACCCTCAATTTCATTAATTGATGATATGGTTTCGCCTGGTCTTTCCCGATGCTTTATAGAGCATCAGAAAATGCTTCGGTCATTCTTTTTTTGTCAAGATTGTATATACGATACCAAGAAATTTTTCCGAATTTAGAAATCCGTTACCCCATTTTTCATCTAAATCATTGAGCAGTTTTGCGGAAACGATTTCTTCAAGGGACTTGCCGTTTGTTATCGCTGCTTTTGTCCGATCACGAACTATAACTAACATATCCCGACTCTCTTCTAAGGAGGTCTGGTCGCCTAACGGGCCATGACCAGGAATTATTTTCGTATTTATGTCTGTTCGCGCTAGAATCCGATTTATTCCCGCAAGCATTCCGTCAATGGATCCGCCAGTACTGCCATCAATAAAAGGATAAAAACCGTTAAAAAACAGATCACCAGCATGGATAACATTAGCCTTTTTAAAATGGACAACGCTATCACCATCAGTATGGGCTGGGGGTACATGAAAAATGGCGATTTCTTCATCGTTGAAGTGAAAGGTTAGGGTCTCATTAAATGTAACAACCGGCAAAGCTGCATTGGATTGTGCCGGAAACCGCTTGTCTAAAGCTTCAACAAATTGATCCCTACTCAAACGTTTACGAACATTATCATGAGCAACAATAAGTACATCGGATTTACCAAAGTTTTCATTTCCTCCAGTATGGTCAAAATGCCAGTGGGTATTGAGTAAAAACCGAATAGGTTGTTTACTAATTAGGCTAATGGCTTCTTTGATCTTTATCGTAAGCGGAGCGAACTGATCATCGATTAGAAATATCCCGTCATTGCCCACCAAGATACCGATATTACCTCCTTTTCCGGTCAGCATATAAATTTTTTCGGTAACGGCCAGGGTAGCGATTTCTACCTGGCTAAAGTCAAGTTCCGGTATTTTGGGTTTTGTTTCATCAGCAACCGAATAACTCACTAAGAGTGCAAAAAAGGTACTTAAAAGTGGCCTGATTAAAAAAGCCGGGTGAAGTTTGATTAAATAGTGTAAGCCTATCATATTCTAGTCCTCTTACCGGTTTGCATACAACAATTAGCGGGGCAAACATCATGCCAAGGTCCGTGTTTACCAAGAGCGGAACGTGGTACTTTTCCAGTGATCCGTTCCTCAATGAGGTCCCGGATCATCGATATAAACAAAGGATGAGTTCCAGCTGTTTTGGCGAGGACCATATTTATGGGTAATTCTGCACACAATTCTCGCGCCTCGGTATCCAAATCGAATAGAATCTCCATATGGTCCGAAACGAATCCTATTGGTGCAAGCACAGCATCTGTAACGCCCTCAGCCTTCAAGGCTCGCAGATGTTCACACACGTCCGGCGCAAGCCACGGCTGAGAAGGTGGGCCACTTCGGCTTTGATAGACCAGTTTCCAATTCTTCCATTCGAGCTCGTTGGCGATCAGCTCGCTTGCCTCCATTAACTGTTGCTCATACGCGCAACATTTTGCCATTGATAGTGGTAAGCTGTGAGCCGTGAACACCAGGGAAGCGGTTGCACGGCGTTCTAACAAAATCTTAGACAGGGCTTCCCGAATTCGAGCGCAATTTGCAAAAATGAATCCAGGATGATTATAGTAGACCCGAATTTTGTCTATTTCCGGAGCATTTTTTCCCACTAGTTCACATGCCTCCGCGATATTTTCCCTGTACTGTCGGCAGCCGGAGTAACTACTGTAGGCCGATGTAAAAAATGCTAATCCGTGTTTTACCCCATCCTTAGTCATTTCTTTGATGGTATCGGTTAAATAGGGATGCCAATTCCTGTTCCCTAAATAAAGTGGTACACAGATATTATTGTCGTCAAGTTCTTTTCTTAAAGCCTTTATTAGGCGACGATTTTGCTCGTTTAACGGACTTACACCGCCAAATCTTTCGTAGTGGTGAGCGACTTCTAGTTTTCTTTCAATTGGGACATTGCGACCCGAGAGTACATTATCAAGAAAGGGCATAACATCGTCCATCCCTTCAGGACCGCCGAAAGAAACAACTAAAATAGCGTCATAAGTTTTGTTCATAAAGGCTGTTTCGGACCATTTTTCCTAACTTATATCCCTAATATTATGCTTTACGCGGAATGAAATTGGAGAATTTAGCTAGGTTAGATTGAGAGATTCCGCAGGCATAGTTTAAGCTACGTTGAGGAAATCTCGATTAAAAACAGTCAAAGATAGCTGAAAGAGCAAAGTCAAAACTTCAATTTGGGCCCGCGCAAAGTATTGATTTACCAACGCACGTCTCACTGCACCTAATTCTTTCTCTTATAATGGTACACCAAGCACTCTATTGATGCAGCAATAAATTATGAACGGCATCTTTCACCTGCTCAAAGGTAAATGGTTTAGGGATAACGCCACTGAAGCCATAGTCTCTAAAATTAGCCATCACTGGATCCTCGCAGTAGCCGCTCGCAACGATTGCTTTAACCTGAGGGTCGATTTCACGCAATTTTTGAATCGTATCTTTGCCATCCATGCCGACTGGGACAATTAGGTCTAGGATCACAACGTCAAAGGGTTGGCCGAGCTTCTTCGCTGAATTGAAAAGATCAATCGCTTCTTCACCATCCTCAGCAAGTTCTACGCTATATCCACCCGCCACCAGCATGCGTTTAACTACGTTCCTAACCGTATTTTCGTCATCCATCAAAAGTACCTTACCTTTGGAACTCTCCAACTGTGAGCTCATTAATATTCTTCCTTTTACTTCTGGGAAATTATTCGATGCGGGGCAATAAACACAGGATAAAATTATGCTTGGCGTTCGAAAAGCGAGAGCCCTTCTTTCGCCTTATTCCAACGACTCAGGATTATGTTCTGAGTGATGAATTACTGATTCTGAGCACTAATTGGAAGGAGAATTAAAAACAATTATAATGTGTTTATGTAGAGAAATATACGTGAATGCGATTACAAATCTGTAAAATCCTAGCGTAACAGTTAAGAATTTAAACTGGACACTTTTAAATTTTAATCTTACCCGTTTGTCTTTAAAAGACTATGATTGAGAACCTGATTTATAGTACTATAAATGTTTAGTGTAAGCTGTGCAATTATTTAAATGAAAAACTTTAGTATATCATGAGGATTTTATCATGCAATAGACTTCTCGGTGTCTAAATATCGAATTACAGTATCTTTTTCTATCTAGGCAATTAAGTAGCTGCTGTCGGGGCTTTCTCTGAGTTCTAATCTAGGGTGTACCTTTGATTATACACAGATTTTGCGTATCATGAAGCACTGAAGAATTCAGATTAAAAATTGGCGGATCATCGGCAGTGAGGAATCATGGGTAATGACTAAAGGCTTTCAGAAACCTACGCTATTGACTTTAATATTTTTACCATAAAGTTTTTGTATTCATTTATCGAGAGTATTTAGAAGCATTAAAACCATGAAAAAAGTCAATGGCGCAGGTTCTGATCCTAAGCCTCCGAGAGTATAACCCAACCCTTGATCATCTATGTAGAATCTAGTTCCGCGATCATAGTTTCCAGTGCCCTTCGTTCGCGTTCTCCTTTAAGGCCTTAAATCTTCATCCCACGGCACCTCAAGCTAAGCCGGAATTCTCGTTCTATATTAGGTCGAGTCATACCCTCGTCAATTCGAACGCGAAGAATTTTATTGTCGGCGCTGCCTGTAAGCAATGTGTCCAGACCTAAGAAACACAAGGTCGTAACGGTGCAGTTATGAATCTGTGCTTGGTATAACTTCGTGGTATCCCATTTGTCAAAATCATTTAACCATGAACACCGCCATACATTCACAATACCGTCACGCGTTCCACATGCAATTTGAAAAGAACAGTCGTCAGCCATACCCACAGTAGCAATGGAGGCCGGGTTCGTAATCTCCCCTATCAAAAGGGGGGCTTGGTCGATTTAGAATCTTGGGTCGACGATCGCCAAAACACCAGAACACGCCCATCCTCGCAAGCAATAGCGAAAGCTGATTCTCCTATTTTCGCACACTTAATACAAGGGTAGACAACGGATTCGCTGAAAACGGGTTGGGTATCTGAATCGAATCTATAGTACTGGACAGTTGAATCAATCCCTTGTGCACAAATGCCACTAACGCTTGTGGAATTAAATTCAATCCAGCCATGCATTTCTTTAGTTGGCGAACTTCCTACCAATCGATATTTCTCCTCGTCCTTATCAAAAAACAGAACTCGCTCCCTGTCCCACATAACCAGGCCACCTCGCGGCTGCATCTCAATTGCCAATGGAACACCCCAGTGGTTAGCGTCCTCGGGCGGGTCAACAACAAGCTGAGATTCTTCTCCAGATCTATCCTCCAATTTCCATTGGCGAACAGAACCATCCCGATATCCGGCGAAAAAACCATCCAGGTTATCCGGAACACAGATCACACTTACTTCACCAGTCTGTTCCAGGCTTACCCCTGTAAGGTCTGCATCGCGAAAATCGGCATCCTCCAAAACCGCGTTGTTAAGGTTCGCGGAACGTAACGAACTTCCTTGAAAATCTTTTCCACCTAGGTCAGCTCCTGGAAGCTGTACCCCGTCTAGGGTCAAACGGCTCCAATTATAACCGGGAAGCTCACCCGACCATCGATAAAGGAGAGTCGCGGAGGTTCGTCCTAGCCGTCCTAACCGGTTTCTGGCGTTTTCACTCAAACGTGATGGTTCCTCATGGATACGACTCATCGCCGCCAAATCCAAAAGGGTCCTTTTATAGTCTTCTTTACTTTCTTTCATTAATTCTGCAGTAAATCGTAGAATTTCGTGGTTCACATCGACGCAAGAAATAATTGGTAAGGCGTCACTAACACCAATTCGAATCGCTTTTTCGATTCCTCGTGCAACAAAATACTCTCGAACAGAACGGTGACAAAATTCAACCGGCCATGCCTGTTGATCTTTCTTATCTACGCCTTGAGTGGCCTTGGTTAGCATGGACCGTACCCCAATACGGTGAATAGCATCTTGGCCGTTAGGATCCTGCTCAGAAGCTCCTCTCCATAAAATCCGAGCACAAAGCGCTGAATCAAGTTTCGAACTCGAGGACTGGTCAGCCAAATTCCGTAAACACATGTAATCCCGATCCGATAAGTGCATAGCCAGAGCGATGCGCTCCATAACCTGTAACATCCCTATCCGCAATTCATCCGAAGTTAGATCTTGACGGTCTGTCTCCAACAATTCGGCCTTGCCTCGGTTCTTCAAGCAGCTATCGATATAACTTTGATAAATCCGAGTTTCACTTGAAAAATCGGCATCTGGATCCGAGAGGCTCCGTTGGACCATTTTAAGAAAAAGAGCCTTTTTTGCCAAGCCAATCGGGTCATATAACTGCCGAAATTTATGAAGTCTAAGTTTCTCATGCTTGGTTGAAGCAAGCTCACCAAGCTTGTTATAAACGCATCCTCGATCGAATGGCTTGATGAGTAGAAACCTCGGTTGATTCAGTTTATCTTCAAGGTATTGTCGTTGGATCAATTCTTCGAAAAATGGGGTCCGGCATGTAATCATTATTTTCCGCACCCTTTCAAACTCACAATTACAGCAATCGGTAATCAAGTCCACAGCATTCCGTACGGCATTCGGAGTTAATGCTTTCGTCATTTCATCCATTCCATCGAGGATAACAAGAACTTCCCGTTGTTCAACCATCCGATTCCATTCAGGTACTCCTGTTCCAAGATCCTCGAGGCGATTACGTAGAAATTCTCTAGCACTAATGTTCGGTCGAGCAAAACGTCGGAGAGGGAACCGCACAGGCAGCCAACCCTCTCTCGGATTCTTTCGAAATTGTGCTAAGAGTTTTCTAGAGAACATGTATGTAAAAGCGGTCTTTCCGTCACCAAAATCTCCCAGGACCAGGGATACCCGTTCAGAACCATCGGTAAGCCAATCTCCAGCATCCTCCTCCAAGGTCCCCGGGATGGGGCAGCGTCCCCCGTCAAGAACTTGCGGAGATAAATAACGCTTCTCCTGCCACAGCTCCCGTAGGCAGGGTCGGTCATCGTTCTCGATAAAAAGTCCGTTCTCCAGGTCATCCGTTACATAGTTAGTCCAAGCTTCTTGGAGGCGCAAGTTTGAGCTTAGCCTGTTCAACCAGTTTGACTTAACCTGGAGTCTCCGTATCTCTGACCACGTACGAGGATGGGGCTCTTTCTCCGGATGGGCAACCCATTTATCATAGGCATCAGGCACCAGTCCGAACAACTCCTCAACACCCGTATCTTTTGTCCAAAACTGCACCTTAAAGGGGAATTCCTGGGTCAAATTCCAGCGATCAACAAGCCCTTCCGGTACATTTCCCAGAATATGTGCCCGAGGTGCGATGAGGATCCAATGGTCAATGTCCACCTGATTTTCTTTTGCATCGTAAAGTTTAGCTAGAACTTCTGCAAATGGAATCTCACCGTCCATGCTCTTACACTCGGCTAAACACCGCACATTCTGATTATTCGCTGCATAGCAATATTGCAGCTTAATGTCACATCCGAACTGTGCCGATCGCCTCTGCTGCCTCAATTTAATTAACCGAACATCCTCGTAATCAAAAACAAAGATTTCCTTGAGCAAACGCAGCGTATCCTGCTCAAGAGCTTCCCATTGTGCTTCCGGAAGACCCAATGCATCCTCCACGCCCTTCTTAGATACCTTCCATTCAGAATTTTGGTGGCCAGCTCGGCCTTGAATCTCCGATTTTCTGTGAATTTCTGAGGTACTTTGAGTATCCGAATCTTCAACAACATCGCCAGTAACCAAAGCGGCAACCACTTTGCGCCGCCATTCAAGGCGATCCTGTTCCTTTCCCAACGCAGTTGGTCCGATTTTTCCTCAGCTTCAAGGTCAAAGACAAATCCAAATTCTCGCCTAATTTCGGCCCAAACTACTACTTCTTCCTTTGGGATCTCCATCAGGCATCGCCTGGCTCCCAGGTAATCCCCAAGTGCCACTAAGTGCCGAGCTGTTACACGGTCGGAAAATGCACGCGAGTCCTCTCCCCACCAGCCAGAAATGCAAGCGGGAAGCCTACTAGTGAGTTTCAGAGAAAGGGGCAAACTCTCCAATTGGTGGTGGGGACGTAAGTAAAACGTAGCCAGGTAATAGCTCGGATCTCCCTCAACATCCTCTAGAATTACTTTTGCTGCAGCCAAGGGAAATCGGGCTTTTAATTCTTCACTAGCGGTTGGATCGGTTATTACATATTGGGAGATCCAGCTGCTCAACCAATCCTGCATATCTTTCCGTTCTTTAAATGAACCTATCTTATCTCTGACAATACATTTTAGAAAATGCGCAAATCTGCAACTGGCAAACAGATACGGAAGTCTGGCGCTGATATAAGCAATTGCTGTGGCGCTGGCCTTGTCGTATTCTTCAGGTTGATTTAAGGACCTGAAATGTAAAATATTGCAATAACTAGGTAAGTGTAGGCTCTGGGACACGCAATCCCTTCAAGAGTTGACGTTG
>JAVJHY011918329.1:9305-32787 GCA_035593235.1 Phascolosoma agassizii
CCGCATGACTTCGACGCAGCACCTTCGGACTTCCAGAGAATGTCGCCGACCAGCGTTGGCGTGGTGCCGGAGCCGACATCGATTTGCCCGGGCTTGGGGCCCTTGTTTGCCCACGCCTCGCCGCTCGTGGGCGTGTGGTGCGGATTGCCACATGGGCAGACACCTCCGGTCTGGGTGGGACAGTCGAGCCGGCAGTAGGCTTTGCGCCACTCGAGCTTGATGTCCGTCCCATCGAACGTGAACCGGTACAACGCGTAGTTGCTGACGATGAACGCACCCTTGGAGCTGGCCGCGAACGAGTTTTGAATCTCCTCGCGTTTGCCATGTCCCGGGTTGTTGGCGCCGTTGAGGTCGAACGTGGCGTGGGCTTGTGGCAGCCGTGAGAAGACTCCGACGACACCGCGATTGGTGGTGAACCAGTAGCGTGTTTCACCCGCCGGGCAGTCCACCGGCATTGTCCCGACGAGGCGGTGGGGGCGGTTTCGGTCCTGCTTGTTGCTCGCGCTCTTGCGCCATTCGTCTGCAGGTAGCTTGCCGCGTCCGCCGCGTTTTTTCGTTGCACCCGTCACGTCGAAGACATCGGTGAGCGTGATCGTCGAGTCGTTCGTTCGTTCCAGAATCCAAAAGGTCTGGCGCGAGGTCGCGAGTACGATTCGGTCCTGTTCGTCGATGACGAAATACGCGCCTCCCGAGGTGTCGCGAAAGATCTGCTTCATCGCCTTCTTCATGCTGAAGGTCTTGAAGATGTTGCGGAGCACCTGGCCGATGACGTTCTCGCGTTTGGGTACCGGATGTTCGGCGCGGATGTCGAGGTTGGTGTCCAACGCGAGCAACGTCGCAAAGCGGAAGCCAAAGCTCGTCGTGTAGACGCGCCCTTGACTATCGAAGGCAAAGCCCGGGCACATGCCTCCTTTGTTCCTCACCCCGCCTTTGGTGTTCATGAAGTACGTGATGGTCGGCGTGGCTTTCCACGGGCCAACCCACGCGACGCTGTCCGACGCGTTACCGTCGTCGTGCATCCAGCTCGAGCCCGCGACGAGACGCGGGTTCGAGGCTGCCGGAGGAGGGAGCGGCGTCACGCTCGACGGACGCACGCTCGGCAGAGAGGTGCTGAGGATCTTCTCGTACTTCGGCATGACGCCACCCTACGCAGCGTCGGCGGAGGCGGTCCATCCTGAACGTCCGTTCGAGCAGAGCGCGCTACCGAACTTCAATCGGCGCTACCGAACTTCAATCGGCGCTACCGAACTTCAATCGGCGCTATCGAACTTCAATCGGCGCTATCGAACTTCAATCGGCGCTATCGAACTTCAATCGGCGCGTCACGAGGCTCAGCGCGTGCAGAGCGGGCGTTCGATCTCGCCGCCGAGACAGCGCGGCAGGCCGTCCTCGGTATCGCAGGTCACGATGTCGCCCGCATTCTGGCACACCACGTTGGCGATGCCGTCACGAACGCATTGCTCGACCTTGTCGTTGTTGTTGACACAGGACGCCCGTAAGTCGCTGGGGTTGTCCCCGTCGACACCGACTCTGACACATGCCGGCTGGCAGCCAGGACCGTCCCAACGGTCGACACCGTTACCGCAAGCGAGAGCAAAGAGCGCAGCAGAGATGCAGAGTAGAATACGCATGAGGACCTCGGGCGCCGGGATACCTCATGGGCGACCCGATGCAAGCACTTCGCGCGAACGGCCCGAGCCTTCTACTTGAGCCGTTCGATGCGCGAGAGGTCGCGGGTCATGTTCTTGTGGTGGGCCTCGAGTGTGCCGCCACCGATCTCGAGGAGCTTGGCGTCACGCCAGAGTCGCTCTACTCGATACTCGCCGACGTAGCCGTACCCGCCCAGTACCTGAATTGCGCGGTCGGCGACCTCTTTAGCCATGGTCGAGCAGAAGAGCTTCACGCCGTCGGTGTCCAAGCGTTTGCCTGGCTCGCCGAGCTTCATCTGGGACGCCACCGAATAGGTGTAGGCGCGTCCGGCCATGTACTCGGCGTAGCTCTCCGCGATGTGTCGTTGAATCTGTCCGAATCGATTGAGCGGTTCGCCGAAGCTTTTCCGCTCTCGCGCATACTCGTTCATGATCTCGATGGAGCGTCGCGCGATGCCGAGGCTCATGGCTGCGAGCGTCACGCGCTCGATCTCGAGGTTCCGCATCATGCAGATGGTCGCCTTGCCCTCTGTCCCGACCAGATTCTCCGCAGGCACGACGCAATCTTCGAAGACGAGCTCCGCCGTGGTCGACGCGCGCATCCCCAGTTTGTCTTCGAGCTTTTGCCCGAGCGAAAATCCCTTCATGCCCTTGTCGACGATGAACATGGAGAGCTCGCTGCGACCCGCACCTTTCATGCGTGCGTAGACGAGGAACGTGTCACCGAGTTCGGTTTTGCTGACCGCGCCGTTGGTGATCCACATCTTGGCGCCGTTGAGGACGTAGTGGTCGCCGTTGTTGGTGGCGGTCGTGCTCATGCCCAGCACGTCGGTGCCTGCGCCGGGTTCCGACATGCACATTCCACAGATGGCGCGCCCGTCACACGCTGCGGGTAAGTACTTCTTTCGCTGAGCTTCGCTGCCATTCACATTGAGGTTGTTTGCAAAAAGCATCGAGTGCGCGAGGTACGCGAGCGTGAATCCGGGGTCCGCGGCGGAGAGCTCCTCGTGCACGATGCACGCAGCGACGGGATCCATGCCCGACCCGCCTGCGTCTTCGCCACACGTGATGCCGAGCAACCCGAGCTCGCCGAGTTTGCGGAACAAGTCCGCGTTGAAGGTCTCACTTCGATCATGCTCCAGCGCTTGTGGGTCGACTTCGCGCTCCGTGAACGAGCGGACCATCTCGCGGAGCTGAAGATGCTCGGGCGTGGGGTTGTACAGGTCGGTTCCGGCAGTCATGAGAGCGACCTAACACGACAGCTTGGCGTGTGGAAATCGGCGCGTGGAAATCAGCGTTTGCGGATCACCACGCGATGCCCGGGCTTGCACACGAGCAGATCCGCTCGCGCCACCGAGCCGCGGTATGCGCTGTCTTCCTTGCGGTGAAACGTCCGGGCTTTGTCGCCCAAACGAAGGGCGTCTAGGGCCACGCTCTCCGGTTGGCGATGGGCGAACACATCGACCTCGTCCCCGACTCGTAGGGTGAGCGCGCGTAGTGCTTCGCCGGCTCCGAGCCCGAGCGTGCGTCGGCCCTGCTGCGAAAGCACGTCGCTGTCGACTCGACTGCCCCGTCCCAGCAACTCGGGGCACGTCTCGAAGCGGAGGATCAGGTGCTTGCCCTCCTCCATCTCCACCACGATGTCCTCGCCTTCGGCGATTCGGCGGTGGTCACTCGTCCACGCATCGCGAAAGAGAACATCGCCATGTGCACGTCTCTCCACCCCGCGCAGCGTACCAACGAAATGATGTGCTTCGAGAGGCAACGTGTCGCTCTCGGACTCGTCGAAGGGAATGCCGACCTTTGCTTTGCGGTCGACCAACCAGACGACACCGGCTGCCAAAACGTAGAGGTTCAAGAGCGCGAAGAAGAGCACCACGAACGAAACGAAGAGCACGATCGCCATGCCCCCAATCAGGTGACGCGCGAGCAGGTGAACCGCCCACAGGAGCGGCGAAAGAAACACGAGCAGCCCAGCGAGACGGAGGAGCATCGAGAGCACGTGTTTGATCTCGCGCATGATCGGTGCCCGCACTTTGGCGAGCGCAGGGATCGAATGCGGCGGGCGTCCTTCCGAATCGATCACACGCTCTTCGCGTGCCACGACGGCCTTTCCCTCGACGCGGAAACGCTGCACGAATCGGTGACGCGGCTTCACGAACGAAATGATACGCTGTTCTGGATGCGGATATTGGCCCTCGGTTTGGTCATTCTGGTCACCGCACTGGGATTTGCGCCCATTACCGACACGGTGGATGGCGTATCCACTTTGGACCCGGTGATGGGGCTGCCCGTGCTGTGCGTTGGCGGCAACAATCCTTGCTGGCTCACGTTGGGCGCGGGCACGGGGATTTTGGTGATTGGCGTCGCAGGAGCCGGGGTCGTGTGCATCTCGCTCTATGGAGCGGGCGTGCTCTTTGCTACCGGTCAGATCGCTGCAGGTGGCATCGCGTTTGGGCAGGCCGGCGCAGCGTTCTCACTTTTCGTTGGGCAGGCAGGGGGCGCGTTCAGCTCGTTGGCGCAGGTCGCCGTCGGCGTCATTGCACGCGGGCAAGGCGCGCTCGGGATCAACGGGGAGGGTTTCTTCTCGATGCTCTTGGCGGAAGTGAATCAGATCCTCCGTTTTCGCGGTCCACTACCGCGGGACATGCCGCCGGACGTCTGATGGATCTGCAACGCATGCTAGAGCGGTGCCAGCGGTTGCAGTGGCAGCCCGACGATCTCGACTGGACAGTGGAGCCACGTCGCTTCGATCGCGACCGCGAGATCGCGATCGTTCAGTACTTCACCAACATGGCCGGCATCGAGCGCCTCGCAAAACAGCTTTTCGCCGTTCAGCGCGACAACACGTCGGACCCCATCTTGAAGGAGATCTTCGACACGTTCGTCATCGACGAAGAGCGACACGCTGTCGTCGCCGAGCGCCTCGCCGCGCATTACGACGTGAACCACTACCATACGTACGAGCAGGATCCGCATCTTCAGCGCTTCGCGCCCGCGTTCGAAGACGTGCTGCACTATCTCTCACCCGAGATCGCGAACGTCTACATCACCAGCGGTGAGATCTTGCTTGACATCGCGCTGCTTCGTTCGCTGGACGACTACGTCAATGATGCGATGAGCCACCAGGCGATGCACCTGATCAACCGCGACGAATCACGGCACATCGCACTCGACCACTATATGATCGAGTACTACGCCTCCGACTCGTATCAACAATGGCTGGCGAAACAACCCAAGCCCTCGCTGCGAAAGCGGGTCCGCGGTGCAGTCGCATTCGCAGTCTTCCTCCGGCACGCGCGACCCTTTCTGAAGGCGGTCTTTTTCGATCCGATGGACATGGTCGACCCCGATGGCAAACGGTTGATCGAAGCGTTTCGGCGAATTCAACTGATCGGACTCAAGGAAGAGGTCCAGCATCGGCCTTTCCACATTTTTCTACGCACGCTTCAAAGAGCGTTCAACCATCCAGTGATCGGACCGCTGGCATCGCCCATCGTCGTACGGTTGATCGGCACCGACCCCCGCGTCATCAAAGTGCTCTACACCGAAGAGGACGAACGCCGGCTACGCAACATGAGCTTCAGCGAACTCGCAGAAGAGACCTCCGCCGCCAAGAACGCATCCTAACCTCGGTCGTTCGCCCTCGCCGCCAGATGTCAAGATATTCTGACCGTCAGATTTTGGAATGTCAAGATATCCTGACCGTCGGGATGTGGACCCGTGGTGCGGCTTTGTCGATAGCCTTCCGCGCTGGCCTCGATTCTCGTCGCCTTCGGCGCCTGCGAGTCTCGACGCGTCGGCTTCGCCTTCGCTGCCTCGCCGCTCCGCAAAAGGCTGCGGAGGTGGGGGTTAGATCTTCAGGCCGAAGGCTTCGTCGGCATAGAGCTTGTCGAAGATGCCTGCGAATGAGGCTTCGATGTTCTTCCGCTTCACTTTCAAGGTTGGCGTGAGTTCGTCCTCTTCGACACTGAGCTCTCGGTCGAGTAGGTGGACGCGTTTGATGGTCTCGACTTTGCCGAGCTTGGCGTTCGCTTTTCGCACGGCTTCGATAATCCGTTGCTGTAGGGCTTCGTCCATCGTCACGCATTTCATCAGACCCTCGAGTCCTTCTGGCCGCGCTAAGGGGTTGCCTTGAAGCTCTTCGAGCATGCGTTTGGCTTCGGGTTCGGATACGAGCGCGCGTGACAACGCCCATTCGATCGCTTCGGCTGGTCCGATGGTGAGCAGCGCGGTCAAATAGGGCCGGCGATCACCGTGTGCGTGCGCTTGGCTGATCAGTGGGTCACTCGCCTTGATCTCGTTCTCGATGTTGGCCGGCGTCAGGTTCTTTCCGCCTGCTGTGATGATGATGTGTTTCTTGCGGTCTTTGATGTAGAGGTAGCCGTCGTCGTCGATTTCGCCGATGTCCCCGGTGTGCAACCAACCGTCGACGATCGTCTCTGCTGTTGCGGTTTCGTTCTTGTAGTAGCCCTGAAATACCATTGCACCGCGGAGTAGGATCTCTCCGTCGTCGGCGATCTTGTGCTCGACGAAGGGCAGCGCACGGCCGACCGATCCTAGCCGGACTTCGCCGATTCGATTCGCGTGTGTCACCACGGTCGCTTCGGTCATGCCGTACACTTCGTAGATGCGAAATCCCGCCGCCCAGAAGAATTCGAGAATGTCGGGCGCGATGGGTGCGGCGCCGGTGACGAAGTAGCGCACGCGTCCACCGAACACGCCCCGAATCTTCGAGAACACGATGCGATCGGCGAGCTTGTATTGCAGCCCCAACTTCCAGGGCACGGGTTGCCCCGCTTGCCAGCGCTTCACGACTTCGCGTCCGACCGACTCGGCCCAGCGAAAGAGCTTCCGTCGTCCAGGCGGCGCTTGTTCGACGCGCCCCATCATCTTCGCATACGCCTTTTCGAAGATGCGCGGAACGCTGCCGAAGATGGTCGGCTTTGCTTCCTGCACTTCCTCGAGGACCTTGGGAATGCTGGTTGCGTAGTAGGTCGTCAGACCGACGTTGATGCGGCCGTAGAAGCCGAGCACCCGCTCTGCGACGTGGGCCATCGGCAGGAAGTTGAACGAGACGTCGTCCTCGTCGAACTGCGCGGTGTCCTCCTGTGCGCCCAGGATCGTCATGATGTTGTGGTGGCTGATGAGGGCCCCTTTGGGCGGGCCGGTCGTTCCGCTCGTGTAGACGATGATGGCAGTGTCGCGCGGAGAGATCGCGTCGACGCGCGTCTTGATCGCCGTTTCGTCGGGCGGCGTTTGCATCACGTCCGACCACGGCACCACGTCGCCGAGATCGCCTCCGTCGCGATCCCACATCAGGATGTGCTCGACTTTGGGGATCGACTCGCGGACGGCGTTTACTTTGGCCAGGTCGTCCGGGCCTTCGACCACCACGACTTTCGCATCCGCGTGGTCCAGAATGTATCCGAGCTGCTCAGGTGTGAGCGTTGGGTACGCGCCGAGCGTGACCGCGCCGGCGAGCTGTCCGCCCATGTCGGCGACGCCCCACTCGGGCCGGGTGCTCCCGACGATGCAGACCTTGTCGCCGCTGCTGACCCCGTGTCCGATCAGCCAAGTCGCAAACGCTTGCGCGCGCTCGGCCATCTGCATCCAGCTCGTCGCCTGCCATCGTCCCGCGTGCTTTTTGCGATAGGCGATCCGGTGACCGTCTCTCGCGCAGCGTGCGAGAAAGAGGTTGCCCACCGAAGCGTCGTCACTGGCGAGCAAGGTTGCCGGGCGGCGCGAGATCCAAGGTGGGTCCAAAAGCGCCTGTGGATCCGTCATGCGGCGGACCCTACCAGAATCACTCCTCCCCGAATCAGTATAGGGACAGCGCTCGTTGGAGGCCGGCGACGACCTGGCGTTGCGCTTGAATGTTCGCGTGGATCACGCTCTCGGCGGTATCGAGACCATCCGCGTGCTGGCGATGGGCGCTTTCGATTTGTGAGTGCCGAATACTGCTGCAGACCCCGTCGATCGCCCGCGCCGCGCTGAGTGCTGGTTGCGCGGCGCGCGGTCCGAGGTCGCGCGCTTGTGCATGAAGGCGACGCCGATGCGTGCTCAGGCAGGGAAAGCGACGACTCGTGCGCAGCTCGGCTTCGAATGCATCCATTTCTCGAATCAGCGAGTCGCGTTGAGCTGCCGTCAGCAGGTCCTCAGCTCGCGCGGCGAGCTCACGTCGGGCGCGAGCAAACTGGTCCTGCAAGCGTTCGATGCGGTCGAGTGTGGATTGAGCGGGCTGTTCCCACGCATCGAAGAGTCCGCAAAGGCGTTCGAGGCTTCGGTTCAGGTTGGCCAACGTCGACTGCAGGCCCGCCGCATCGAAGGCTCTGGATGAGGGCGACGACGCGCACGTGCTGGGGCGTCTGGTCGTCGTACCCAAACCACGCCGAAAGAGTTCGACGGTCGGCAGCGCAGCCTCGTACTTCGCGATGCGTTGCCGGGCGCGCTCGACTCCCGCTTGCGCATTGCGCACGGTGCTCGGGTCGACTGAGCCTGGCGGCAGCGTGTTCATCACCGCGTCGGGAACCGTCGTCCGTTTCGTTCGTGCGCGCGACATTTGCGTGACGGACATTGGCGTGACGGACATTGGCGTGGGTGGCGGGGTGTTGGCCGTTGTCGACTGGTTCTCCGGCGACTGGTTCTCCGGCGACTGGTTCTCCGGCGACTGGTTCTCCGGCGACTGGTTCTCCGGCGACTGGTTCTCCGGCAAATCGTTCAATTCGGCGTGTTGCATGGATTCGATGGGAATCGGCGTGGTGACGAGAGTCGGTTCCACCGGATCAGGGTTGTCCCCAGGATCGCGTGAAAGGACCCAACCGACCATGGCCAACGATCCCAGCAAAGCGCCGACAACCAGTCCGGTCAGCCAGGATCGACGTGGGGTCGGCGGGGCAGCGGGCGTGAGGCGCGCCTCGACCGGCAGCTGCGGTATGACGCGCGCCGGTGTGTGTACGGTCTTGGGAAGAGGGCGCGCTCGTTGGGTCTTTGGCGTCGTTGCCGCAACGCCAACAGCAGCGCGGTGAACCTTGGCTTGGAACGCTCGAACGCTCGCAGGCCGGTCGTGTGGGTCCTTGGCGAGCGCTCGGCGCACGATCGACTCGAGCGCTTCGGGCACATGGGGCGCGATCGACCGCATGAGCGGTGGAGGCTGCATGAGCACCTTCGAGAGAATCGCGGTGATGGTCGGTCCCGAGAAGGGTGGCGTGGCGGTCAACATCTCGAACAAGATCGCCGCGAGTGAGTACACGTCGCTCTCGACGCCGACATCCAACCCCTGGGCTTGTTCGGGCGACATGTACATCGGGGTGCCCATCGTCGCGCCGGATGCAGTCAGTCGACCGCCTTGTTCGCCTCCGATCATCTTCGCGAGCCCGAAGTCGAGCAAGACGGCGCGCTCGGGCGCTCCGGCACGACGCGCCAGGAAGACATTCGACGGCTTCAGATCACGATGAAGAATGCCCGCCTCGTGGGCGGTGCCGAGCGCCTCTGCGACCTCGTCGAGAACTCGAAGCGCGTCTTCGAGTTGCAGGGCTCCGCGTTCCAATCGGGCGGAGAGGTCCTCGCCTTCGAGGCGGTCCATGACCAGAAACCCGATCCCGTCGTCGGTCACGTCGAAGTCGTGGATCGCGACGATGCTGGCGTGGCCGAGGGCCGCCAACGCTTCGGCCTCGCGGCGAAAACGGGCCATGGCGCGCGGCTCGAGTGCGCTTTCAGGGAGAAGAATCTTCACGGCGTAGGTGCGCCCAGTGCGGACGTGCGTCGCCGCGTGAACGGCACCGATGCCGCCGGCGCCCAGCCGAACTCCGATCCGGTACGCACCGAGCTGCCGTCCTTGAATGGGTGTTCCGCCGCCCACCTGCAGAGCGTAGACCGCCAACACTTCATCGCAACACGCGAGCGCGGCGGAATTGGTGTAACTTGCCAAACGTGCTGAAGAGTTCTCCGGTCATTCTCATTCTGGTCCTCATGGCCGGGGCGATCGCGTGGGCTGTGATCGACCGACCGAGCGAGGACGACCCACACGCTGTCCGTCCGCTTGCAGAGCCATACGAGCGCCGGCACCACGAGGAGATGCAGCGGGCCCAACCGCAGATGCCACAGCTGCCCGAATATGATCCGGAGTTGGATGATCCCAGCTTTCGCTCCGAACGAATCGAGCGCACCGAGCTCGGCGGAAACGGCGACGAGGTTGGCGACGAGTTGCGTGGCGAGCACGTCGACGAGAGCGGTGACGAGATCGGTGACGAGGTTCGAGAGGGTGCCGCGGACGAGGGCGAAGCAGACGCGCGACGGCGGACGATCTACGTGCGGCGGGTGCAGTCCCTCGATTTTGTCGATCGTTTATTGGGCGAGTTGAATCCCACGCTGGAAGACGCGGTCGCTGCGGGAGATGATCCAGACCAGGTCGAGTGGCTCCAGGCGACACAGCGGCGACTGAACGAACGTCGCTCGGCGATCGAAGCTTCGATCGCCGAGATGGGAGTCGTGCCGCCGGCGAGGCCGCAACGATGATTGCGACGACGATTGCGACGAGGCGACGATGAGCATGCAGCGCGTTGCGGTTCTTCTTCCTCTTGTCTTGTGCGCATGCTCGGACGACCACGAGCCGCTGAGCACCCGCGGCACGACGGACTACGTTTCGGCGAATCCCACAGTGACCGCGACTGCGGCGGAGCGACGTGCCAACGATCCCTTCCATCAAAGCGGCTCGCGCGACCGCCGTCTGGCAAACATCCAGCCAGGTCAGGAGGTCGAACCTGCCCAGGCTCCGATGACATCAGCGATGGCCCCACAGCGCGATCTTCCCGCCGAGCTGCGCGTCGCCGCAGGTTCACCCATGGCGTGTGGAGACATGGGTGGCGTCACCGGCGACATCACCGTCCCACTCACGGCCACGGTGTCTGTGCAAGGGCGTGTGACGCGCGCGAGCGTCGGTGGACCGCTACCCGACGCTAACCGAGAGTGCATGCGGCGCAAGATCGAGGGGCATCGTTTCCGCGGGCCGGTGCCCGACGCTCCCCGCACCATCACCGCTTCGATCAGCCTGCGCGGGACCGCTGGGCCAACGAAGATGCAGGAGACGCCAATGACTGGTTTTGCGCTTCAGCCAGGCCAGACGGGAATCAGCGGCCCCAGCGGCATGACCATCAACGCGACGATGGGCACGCCGATCACATCTAGTTCGATGTGAGCTGCGAAGTGAGGCGCGAGGCGTAGTCGGCGCCACTGCCTTCTTCGTTTCGATCGGTGGCCGGTGGAGGTGTCGGCGAGAGCGCGGAAATCTCCGCGCGAAGCTCGGCGTCCATGGGACACCGCAACGCGTCCAAGGCGGGCTCCAACTGTTCCAGGTTGCGTGCGCCCAACAGCGGCGCCGTCACGCCCGGGTGCGAGGCCACCCACGCGATCGCCAGACTCACGGGATGCCATCCGCGCTGTTTCGCGAGCTCTACGAAGTGCGCGGCGATCGCGTGGCTCGCTTCAGCGCCGTAGCGCGTGGCGTACATTTCTACGTCGCGCACGCGTCCAGAGGTGTCGGGCGAAGCGTACTTGCCGGTGAGCAAGCCACCACCGAGAGGGGAATAGGGGAACACACCAAGCCCTTCGGAGGCGGCCATCGGCAGGAGCTCGACCTCGGCCTGGCGTTTCACCAGGTTGTACATCGGCTGGATCGCCACCAAAGGTGCCCACGCGTGCCGCGCCTGGATACCGAGCGCTTTGGCTGTCTGCCAACCCGCGAAGTTGCTCACGGCGGGGTAGAGAACCTTTCCGCTGCGCACGAGATCTTCGACTGCCCGGAGCGTTTCTTCGAGAGCCGTGTCGTTGTCGTGTCGGTGCAGAAAAAACACGTCGATCCTGTCGGTGTTCAGCCGCTTCAGGCTTGCTTCGACGGCACGCACTAGGTGGTAGCGCGAGCTGCCCCTTTCGTTGGGGCCACGGCCCATTGGAAAGTACGCTTTGGTGGCGATCACCAATTCATCGCGCGAATCAGCGATCAACCGTCCGAGGATCGTTTCGCTCGCACCCTTCGAATAGACGTCTGCCGTGTCGAAGAAGTTGATGCCTGCGTTTCTGGCCTGACGGAACATCGCGCGGGACATTGACTCGTCGGCGTCGCCTCCAAAGCTCATCGTCCCGAATGCCAGGCGTGAAACACGGACGCCTGTCCTTCCGAGAAGCGTGGTTTGCGTGTTCATGCCGTACCTCCTTTCGCGGCGCGATTGAGGGCGGCATCACACTCTCGTTTCATGACCGCGCAATTCTCGAAGCGCTCATCGGGATCACGTGCGATGGCACGCATCACCAGCGCGTCCACGTACGGAGGGATTTTTCCGCGGAGCCGGCTGGGGGGTTCGGGCACCCGCTCGAGCACGGCGCGGAAGGTCTTCTCGATGTGCTTGTGTGCCTTCACGTACGGAATGCCCACGAGCGTCTCGTAGAGCACGAGCCCTGTGCCATAGACGTCCCAACGCGGATCCGGCGGAGCGCCCAGAAGTTGTTCGGGCGCCATGTAGCTGGGTGTGCCGATGATGCGTCCGGGCTCGGTGATGGCACCTTCCGGTTCGAGAAACGACTTGCTCATGCCGAAGTCGATGAGCTTTACGGTGAGGCCGAGCGCACGCAGCAGGAACACGTTGCCGGGTTTTACGTCTCGATGAACGATGCCCTTCTCATGCAGTGCGGTGAGCGCGCTACAGAGCTGCGAACCGAGCGAGCATGCATCGGGAATGGAAAGCGGACCGACGCGCTGAATCCGTCGATGTACCGACGCACCATCCAATAGCTCCATCACGAGAAACGGTCGGCCCGTGCTCGAGCGTGCCGATTTTCGTGCGTTGAAACCAAAGTCGAGCAACTTCACGACGTGTGGGTGTCCCACCGACGCTGCGATCTTTGCTTCTCGAATGAAGCGTTCGCGTTTGGTTCCTTGGTCGAGAGAGAGCGGCAAGAGCTTTACGGCGACCTCGCGATCGAGGTCGAGGTCACGTGCTCGGAACACCACGCCAACGCCTCCGCGCGCGATGATTTCGTCCAGCCGGTACCGATTGAGCAGCCGTGTGCCGACCGGCGGAATCTCTTGGTCGTCCACGGCGCGAACGTAAAACAGATTCGGGCCATCTGCTATGCTCGGTCGCTCATGCGTTGGCGCAAGATGTTCGTGTGTACATTTCTGCCCGTTTCGCTCTTGGCGTGCGGTCATGAAACCGGTCTCCCGCCAACACAGGCGGACCACATTCCGGAACTGACGCTCATGGGCTCTGCCTTGCGTGACCACTTCGCCTTCGCAGGTCATTGGTGGCAATCGACGGTGCTCGACGCTCCGGCGGGGGCGACCCGTGTCGGCGTGTTCCTCGAACTCGAACCCGAAGCGGGGCTTCCCGTGCTCGAAGCGCGCGGTATCGACGCCGCTGGGCAAGTTGGCGATTGGCAGCGAGTCGAGGTCACCTGGAGTGAAGGGGTGCTTCACGTCGGTCGTGCGGACTTGGGCATGGATGCGTTCGCGGCCGAGTTGCGTGCGAGCTCGATCGGATCACTGCGTTCACTCACCTGGTCCGCCGTGGTTCCCGTCGTGCAGGACTCGAACGTCGCCTCGGTGGAACACGCACTGCGCCCCGAACTCGCGGACATCGTGGTCGATCGACCGAGCTGGGGTGCACGACCCACGGGGTGCTCCACCCGCAACGCCGCCAAGACTCGCATGGCCATTCATCACACGGTGACGCCCGCAACCGGAGATACGCCTGCACGGATGCGAGGCATTCAGGCGTACCACATGGACAGCAATGGCTGGTGTGACATCGGCTACCACTTCCTGGTCGGGCTGGATGGCACAGTCTACGAGGGACGCGATCTGGATTTGCTCGGCGCACATGTTGGTGGGCACAACACCGGGAATGTGGGCGTGTCCCTGATCGGCTGCTTTCACACGAGCGGCTGCATGGATTGGGCGCCCTTCGAAGCGCCGGAGGTCATGGTCGACGCGGCGGCCACCATGGTGGGTCGCATCACGAACCTCTACGACATCAACATCGACGCGACGACGGTCAAAGGACATCGAGATCACGAAGGCGCGTCGACGAGCTGCCCTGGCGACAACCTACACGCACGCCTGGACGACATTCGCAGCCGAGCCGGCGGCGTCACGCCGGGCGTTCTTTATCGGGCCAGCTGGGCCAGCCAGAGCTTTCCGCTCGCGAGCGAGACCTTCTTGCTCGATCCGGGTGCCGAGCAACTCGGCCACATCGAAATGCGCAACGATGGCAGCGCAACCTGGATGCCAGGTGAGACCTTTCTCGCGACCACCGAGCCACGCGATGCCGCATCCGCGTTGGCAGGAGGCGACTGGGTCTCGCCCAGCCGAGCCGCCAGTGTCGACCGGGCCGTGGCACCAGGCGAGACTGGCCGCTTCGAGTTCAGCGTTCGCGCGCCCCTTGTGGCTGGCGACTACCCTCAGTTTTTCAACCTGACGCAAGCGGGGGTTTGGTTCTCGGATCCTGGCCAAGGTGGGCCACCCGACGACCAACTGCAGGTGCGCGTCACCGTCTCGGTGAACGGGGATGCAGGGACGCCCGATCCCGATGCAGCCGTACCGGTCGACGGTGGACCTGCAGACGTTGGTCCAGATGCCCGACGAGACACCGGCGATGTCTCGAGCGGCTGCGGTTGTCGCACGCAGGGCGGCAATGCCCCGTGGTTCTTCTCGATGCTGGCGTTGTTCGCGCTTCGCCTCCGACACCGCCGCTGACGGCAACCTCTTGGCAAACGCGTTCACCCGTCCCGGAGTTCACCTATATCCTGGATCTCATTGCCTTTTTTCGTTGGCAAAGGGCAGGCTCAACTCAGCGCGATTCCGGGCCACAATTTCAGACCTGTCATGTTTCTTGACATTTCGGAAATTTCAGGCCCGCAGTTTAGGCACTGTCATTTTTCTTGACACGTGGGAACGCGCCGGGTTTGTCTGTTTGGCGCCGAGTAAGCGCCGAATTTGGCCCGTTTCGGCGAGGCCGCGATAGTGGCTCTTTCGAGCACACATATGGAACTCGATTGGTATAAACCAGCCTGAAACATGTCAGATTAGACGCGCTCTTGAGTCGCCCGATGAAGAGGCTCAGGTCGAGCTACAGGCTCTGAGCGATTCTGTGGCTCTGCGTCGGGTCTGGCTTTGCGTCCTCGTGGGAATACAGGGACGCGGGCGAGAATCCCACGCACCTTTGATCGCAGTCGGACGGCAGAGTTCCGAATTCAGAGATGGTTCGAAAGCAGAGGGCTTGCGTCTCCGCAACCGAACGCAGCCGGCCTTGCGAAATTCTTCCGAGACGGCGAGCGCATTCCCTGGTAACCAGCGGCCATGGCGAAAACGTATCTCGAGTTCGTTGGCGGTTCTTCCAGCAAGTTCTGGGAGGGAAGTGTCAGCGGTACTGAAATGACTGTCCGTTACGGCCGCATCGGCAGCGACGGATCCACTAAGGTGAAGAGCTTTGCCGACAAGGCAAAAGCTAAGGCTGCATTCGATAAGCTCGTCGAGCAAAAGACGAAGAAGGGCTACGCCGCTGCGAAGTCCGCGAAGAAGGCTGCGAAGCCGGCGAAGAAGGCCGCCACGAAGAAAGCTGCGAAGAAGAAGCCTGCCAAGAAGGTTGCGAAGAAGGCTGCGAAGAAGGCTGCGAAGAAGGCCGCCGCCAAGGGTCCGAAGATCAAGTCGTCGATCTATCTCGAGTTCGTTGGCGGTTCGTCAGCGAAGTTCTGGGAGGGCAAGGTCAAGGGAACCGAGACGCATGTGCGCTACGGGCGCATCGGCAGCGATGGCGCTCTTCAAGTGAAGAGCTTCGATTCGAAGGAAGACGCCAAGGCCGCGTACGAGAAGCTCGTTCTTCAGAAGATGACGAAGGGCTATGCGGAGGCGAAGCCGGCCACGAAAACGAAGGCGGCGAAGAAGCCGACGAAAAAAGCTGCCAAGAAGAAGAGCGCTGCCAAGAAGAAGCCCGGCAAGCCGCCTGCGACGCTCAAGTCGTCGGTGCACCTCGAGCACACGACGAAGTTCTGGGAGGCGAAGGTCAAAGGTTCCGACATGACTGTGCGCTACGGCAAGCTCGGAGCGACCGGCGCGACCCAGATCAAGAGCTTCGACTCAAAAGAAGACGCCAAGGCCGCCTACCACAAGCTCATTCATCAGAAGCTCGGTAAGGGCTATCAGATGGTGAAGTGAGGTTGTTGCCGGGGAGAAGCCCTCGGCGTAGGACTCGTCCATGAGACGAGCTTGTTTGATTTTGTTGCTGAGTCTGGGGTGCGGTGACGATGATCGCCCCCCAGACGGCGGTGTCGATGCGAGTGTCCGAGACACGGCCACCGATGTGGTCGCGTCCGATGCGACCGTCGACGCAGCGCTCGACACTGCGCTCGACAGTGCGGCAGATGCCTCTACCGGAATCTGGCGGCCCTTTTCGTCGGACAGCCCGTGGAACACACCCATCGCGGGTGGTGCCATGTTGCATCCCGATTCTGCCGGACTGATCGCTGCCTTGCGTGACAGCGCCCCCGGCATGGGCGTGTACATCAACATTCCACGGTTCAGCATCCCCGTGTATTGGGTCGATGGCTCCGTGCCGAATGTCGACGTGGTTGGTGAGGTGACCAATATCGGAATGCCGGGCATGTTCTCTGTACCGGTCCCCAGCGGAGCGATGCCCGATCCGGGCGACGACGGACACCTCTGCGTCGCTCGCCGCGATACGGGTGAGGCGTGGGACATGATTGCCGCGAGGTTCACCGGTGGGCGCTGGGAGACGTTCGTCACTGCAACGACCGACCTCAACGGGACGGGTGTGCGACCACCGAAGGATGGTCGACAGGAATGGTACGTGTCGCATGGTGCACGCGCGTGCGGCTTTCCGCTTCTGGCGGGCCTGATTCGGGTCGAAGAGATGCAAGCCGGACGTATCGAACACGCCTTGGTGATCGGCTACCCCGGCATTCGCTCTCGGTGGTACACGTCGCCCGCGAGCACCGCTCAAGCGACCTTTCCACTGATTTCGCCCGATGTGGGCATGCCATGCGGCGCCCGGATTCAGCTCGATCCCTCGGTTGACGTCGAGAGCTTGGGGCTCAGTCGTGCCGGCACGATCATCGCTCGCGCGATGCAGGAATATGGTGTGTTCGTCGGTGATTTTTCTGGGGCGATCACGCTCTATGCGGATGGGCATCCCGACGCGCAGGCTGCGTTTGCCGACGGGCTTCTCGACGGCGCCGAAATCTTCGAGCGCCGAGACGTCTTCGATCAACTACGCGTTCTGCAGTGGGGCGAGCTCTACGACGACATGAACTAGGAACGTTCAGAGTTGCGTTGCCTCATAGGTGTTGCAGCGCTCCATCGCACCGCCCTGGAATCCGTTCCGAAACCAGCGAACGCGTTGGTCCGACGATCCATGCGTCCAGCTCTCTGGCTGGATGCGCCCGCCGGAGCGTCGTTGAAGCGTGTCGTCACCGATGGCTGCAGCGGCGCGAAGACCCTCTTCGAGGTCCCCCGCCTCGAGGACGCTTCGTTGCTGGGCGTGGTGAGCCCACACCCCTGCAAAACAGTCGGCCTGGAGTTCCTGTCGCACGCTGATCTGGTTCGCTTGGGCTTCGCTCACGGTTCGACGTTGCGCACGTAGCTGTTGCGAGATGCCGAGCAGCGTCTGCATGTGATGCCCCACTTCGTGTGCGACCACATACGCCTGTGCGAAGTCGCCGGGTGCACCAAAACGGCCATCCAACTCTTCGAAGAAGCTCAGGTCGATGTACAGCTGTTTGTCGCCAGGGCAGTAGAAAGGTCCCACAGCTGCGCTGTTGTATCCGCACGCAGACTGCACCGCGTCGCGAAAGAGAACCAAGCGAGGTGGCTGATATTGAACGCCACGCTGCGAGAGGATGGTGGTCCACGTATCCTCGGTGTCTGCGAGCACCACCGAAACGAAATCGGCGAGTCGATCTTCGCCTGGGTTCGGCTGTACCGATCCTGCGGGTGCTGCACCGCCACCGCCGCTGCCGCCACTGCTTGCAGCGTTGAGAAGTGCCGACGGGTCCTTGCCCATCAACGCCATCACGATCGCGATCGCTGCGACCAATACCAGACCGCCTCCGCTGAGGGCCATCCGGCGACCTCGACGCGGCCGTTGCCCTCGCCGATCCTCAACGTTGCTGCTCCTTCGTCCTTGTTGCCAGCGCATCCCACCCTTCTAGCTGCGATCTCCCACGAACCCAAGCCGCGACCCCCGGTGGTGGTCATTCTTGTGTAGGCTCCTCGAAATGACTGAGTTGGTAGGCGGTCGATACGAGATTATCCGGAAAATTGCCGAAGGTGGCATGGGTGCGGTGTTTGAAGCCCGCCACCACATGACCAAGAAGATCGTTGCTCTCAAGATTCTCTTCGCCCATATCGGCAAAGACGAGGCGTCCAAGCAGCGTTTCCTTCGGGAAGTCAGCGCGCCGGCACAAATCGGCCATGAGGGAATCGTCGACGTCACCGACAGTGGCGTCGATCCCAAAGACGGGTCGCTCTTTGTCGCGATGGAGATGCTGCGTGGCGCAACCATGCGCGAGTGGCTCGACCAGGGCAGCCACTCTCGCGACGAGATTCTCGATTTCTTCGTCAGGATCCTCGACCCGCTCGCCGCTGCACACGCACAGGGAATCATCCACCGCGATCTCAAGCCGGAGAATGTGTTTCTGCACCAGAAGTCGAATGGGAGCACGATCGTGAAGATCTTGGACTTCGGCATCGCACGCGATCTGGACACGAGCGCGGACAACGTGACGCACACAGGCATCGCGATGGGGACACCGCACTACATGGCTCCGGAGCAGGCGATGAGCGCTCGGGGTGTGCTCGCCACGGCCGACGTTTGGGCCATCGGTACGATGATGTACGAAGCGCTCGTCGGTGACACCCCGTTCGGTGGCGAGACCGCGAGCGCCATCGTTGTGCACGCGTGCACACAGCCGCATCCACCCATCATGAGCAGGGTGTCGGATCTCGATCCCACGATCGGTGCATTGATCGATCGCTGTTTGGACAAGAACCCGATCCAGCGACCGTCAAACGGTGCGGAGCTGGGACAGCTCCTTCGAGCCGCGCGCCCAGGCCGACACGTAGAGTCGTCGATGGGGCCACTGCCAGCGATGTCGACGCCCCTCACGCGTGATGGGACGCTGACCCAACCCTCCAGCGTCGGGATGAATGTGCCGACCGCCGCAGGATCACATCAAGCTGCCAGTTTTGGCACGGGTCCAACGCAGAGCCCTCAGGCGATGGGCGCGATGGGTACGCCGCAGCCGATGGGCACGCCGCAGCCGATGACGGGTGCGCCGCCCGGAGGGTTTGGTGCTCCAGCAGCGGGTTATGGTGGCACGCCGGGCGTGGCTCCGGCCCTGCCTTCCGGTGGCTCGGGCAAGGGCATGTGGATCGCGCTGGCCGCGGTGGGCGTTTTGGTCGTCGGCGGCGGTGTCGTTGCGGCCGTCGCGCTGAGTGGCGACGACGACCCGGTGGGAGTCGTGGGTGGTGGGGAAGCGGTTGTCTCTTTGCTCGTGCCCGACGGCGGTGGTGAACTCCTGGTCGACGGAGTCTCGCGTGGTCCGGTGGCCAACGGGGCGCAGATCAACTTACCGCCCGGCACCCATACGTTGCAGCTTCGTGTCGCCGGTAGCATTCGGGCGTCGCAACAAGTCAACGCGCAGGTGGGCGTTCCGCAGACGGCGAACCTTGCAAACACCGGAATTGCCCAGCAACTGGCTCAGCAGCAACAGCAAGGAGCCAACCTGCAAGCGGGCACAGGTTCCGTACAGGTCGGAGCCTTGGCTGTCGGCGATCAGCAGCTGCAGTCTGGGGAGTACAAGGACATCTACACGTTCAACTGGACCGTGGGGCAGACGGTTCAGGTCGAAGCGAACTCGACCGAGTTCGACACGTATCTCATCGTTCACTCGCCGAGCGGCCAGCAGAGCGACAACGATGACGCCGGTCCGAATACCGGCACGAACGCCGGTCTTACGGTCACCGTCAGCGAAGCCGGTCAGTGGCGTGTCACCGTGACGAGCTACCAGCCAGAAGAAACCGGCAACTATCAGCTGGTCACGCGCTGATTGGTCGCCCGTTCAAGATGCTGCTTAGAACGCTTAGAACGGAGAGATGAGGCTCTCGATTTGGTCGAAGAAGCCCGTTTCGTTCTCGACGATCTCCCAACCGTTGTCTTCGCACGAGCTGTTGACCGATTCGTCCGAAGACCAGATCACTACGTGCGCGTTTTCAGGAATGTCCTCGGACAACGCGAGCAGGGTTGGAAACTGAAGCGCTGGGGACTCGAGATCGATCAGCAATAGAGCGACGGGTTCCGATTGGAGCACATCGAAGAGCGAGATCGCGTCGGCCACTCCGCGAACTCGTGCGGAGCCAGCGACCCAAGTTTCGATGCGCTCGACCCGCGCCTTCATCGCGGATGCGACGGCGATGACGATGTCCGCAGGGGCGGGAACAGTGATGGGTGCTTCGGGCTCCATGAGCGGAGTCTTGGCGGCTGTACCGGAGGGCTGCTGGCCCGACTGTGGCGGCGGTGCGCTACTCGGCATCCGCTGAGCGATACGCAGTAGTTCCTCGACGACGACATCGGCGTCGCTGTGCCCTAAGAGATCGGTGACGAGTGGTGCGATGCTCTCGTGAACGAACTCGCTGAAATCCGCGCGTGTGGGCGGGAGTTCCGACAGACCGTGGTTCTTCAGCGCCTGGTCGATGATCGCTCTTGTTTTGTGGGGAGCGAGTAGCTGCCCCAACACCTCGAAAAGCGTCTGGTAGCTTTGGCGACGCCGGCGCTGCGGTCGAGCCATGCAAACTAGGGTAACGGTTCGCCGTCGACCCGGCTACCTTTCGCTCGTGCGGATCTGTCTCTCATTCATGGTGCTGTTGTGGTCGAGCATCGCATGCGCACACGGTCGACTTCCTGAGACGTACGAGGTTCTCTGGCATCCGACCGACTCGAATCGGATGGCGATCAACACCACATTTGGGTTGCTGTTGACGGACGATGGCGGGACGAGTTGGCGCTGGGTGTGCCGCGACGCGATGAGTGTGTCGCAAACCCGTGACCCGCCTTTCTTGCTCGCTGAGGGGGCCGTGGTCGGTGCTGTTTTCGACGGGATGCTGCGCGGCGCGCTGGACGGGTGCGCGTGGGGATTTCCCGCAGCCGAGCTGGAACGCGTCGTGATGATCGATCTCGTGCCGCATCCCACGACGTCGACGACGATGTTTGCTCTCACGAGCTCAGGGGGCGGATTCATCAATTCGCTCTACCGCAGCATCGACTCCGGCGAGACATGGGCACCGACAGGCAACCCGATCGAACCGATCCTTTTCGAGAAAGTCCGAGTCGCTCCGAGTCGCCCCGAACGCATTTACTTGAGTGGGACGTATCCACGAACGGCCGAGGAAGATGTGCGGCGACCCTTCTTCTATCGATCGGACGACTCCGGGGAGACGTTTGACGTGATCCCGTTCGAGTTTCGCGAGGGTGACCGGAACATCTTCGTGATGGCTGTCGATCCAAACGATGCAGACACGGTGTACATGCGGGTCTCTCACGACGTCGAACGGAGCGATCTGGCACAACGGCTCATTCGCAGCCGGGACGGGGGCGATACCTGGGAGTCGGTCTTCGAGCTCCCGGATTTACGCGCTCTGGCGTTGTCTGATGACGGCACGATGTGGGTTGGTGGCCGTTTCGGAAGCGGAGGTCCGGTCGCGGTCGACGACGCAGGAATCCCCCTCGACTCCGGCGTGCCTCTCGCTCCAGGCAGAGGGCTTTGGCGTTCGGTGGATGGTGGCGACACCTTCGAACAGCTGAGTGACTCATTGGAAGTTGGATGCCTGCATGTCCATGAGGGCGTGCTGTGGCTTTGCGCATCCGCCTTTCAGAATGGCTTTGCCGTCGGGCGCTCACTCGACGGTGGTGAAACCTTCACGCCTTTCTTCGACTTTGGTGAACTACTCGGTCCCGTCGAATGCGAAGGCGAAGTGCGCACGACATGCATGCGAGCCGACAACGACATCCACCGAGACCTAGGTTTGTGCGACGGAGGACCATGTCCCGATGGCGGGCTGGATGCGGGTCCGGACGCAGGGGGTGGCACTTCGGGCGGGGGTTGCGGCTGTCGTACCTCGTCTTCGAGTAGCTTCGTTGCTTTCGTGGTCGTGATTTGGATCACTCGTTTGCGCCGGCGACCGTAGGGGATCCAGCAGGTTCGCGCGATGTGGGCTATCCTGCGCCCATGATTCGGATCCCGGTTCGCGTACTTGCTTTGTCGGCTGTCTGTTGCCTGTTTACCAACCTCACATCGGCACAGTCCGCGGCCGATCGTGCCGCGGCAAGAGCAGCGTTTCAGCGCGGCGTCGAGAACTTCAGCGCCGAACGATTCGCGCCCGCTCTGGAGGCCTTTCAAGAGGCCTACCGAATCGCGCCCCACCCCTCGGTACGCGTGAACATGGCGAACTGCTACGAGCAGCTGGACCGACCGGTCGAAGCGATCTTTCATTTTGAACGCTTTCTCGTCGAAGCCGAGAACGCCAACCCTGCCCAGGTCTCTGATGTGCGCGGCGCGCTGAATCGTCTCCGCTCGCAAGTCGGCGAAGTGTTTCTCCGCGTGGCTCCCGAGGGCGCGACCGTCACGATCGATGAGGCCGAAACCCGTCGCGCTCCGATCCTCGATGCGATTCGATTGCCTGCGGGCATGCACCGTATTCAGGTGGCGGCAAACGGGCACCGCAGTTCGAGTCAAGATGTGATCGTGACGGGTGGACAGCGAACCGAGGTGCGCATCACGCTTTCGCCTGGGGCCGACGGACCGTATCCGCTACCCGATGAAGCGCATCGGCGAAGAGACCTCAGAGCAACTGGACTACCAGCCGGCCACGCTTCGCGTGATCGAGACGGTTCGACCTAAGTACGCCTGCGGGAGTTGTAAGGAAGGCGTGCATGTGGCATCGGCGCCTGCGGCGCCGATTGCGAAGGGCAAAGCCACGGCAAGCACGCTGGCGCATGTGGCGGTGTCCAAGTACGCCGATCACCTGCCGCTGAATCGGCAGGTGTGGATGCTTGGGCGGCAGGGCGTGACGCTGAGCAAGCAAACGCTTTGCGGATGGATCCGACAAGTGTCCGACTTGTTGGAGCCCGTAGATCGGGCGATGTGGGACTCGGTTCTTTCCTCGAGCGTGCTGCTGGCAGATGAAACGCCGGTGAAGGTGCTGGTACCGGGAAAGAAGCACGCGAAGCGTGCCTACTTGTGGGCGTACGTGGGTGATCAACGAGAAGTTGCATTCGGCTTCTCAATGGGCCGTGGCAGTGAGGTGCCGTTTAAAGCGCTGGCGAGCTTCACACACGGCACGCTGGTGGCCGATGCGTACGCTGGATACACCCTGTTCGTACGAAGCAATCCGCACGTACACCGCAGCGCATGTTGGGCGCACGCACGAAGATACTTCTTCGAAGCCAAGGAGTACGACCCGCAACGGGCGCTTCCGGTGCTGGCCTTGATCAGCCAGTTGTACGACGTGGAGCGCGATGTGCCGGCGGCGACGACTTCGCACAATCAACGCGCGGCCTTCGCATACGTGAAACGACAGGAGTTGAGCGTAGGTATCGTGGACCGCATCTTCGATCGCCTGGCGCGGGATCGGGACCAGGTGTTGCCCAAGAGCCCGATAGGGAAAGCCGTACGTTATGCGATTGCGCAAACGGACGAGCTCAAGCGATTCCTCGAAGACGGCGCCATTCCGATTGACAACAATGCGGCCGAACGACAACTACGGGCCG
>JAVJHY011919404.1:0-32779 GCA_035593235.1 Phascolosoma agassizii
ATAGCCGATTCCCCGGTTGGGTATTCGGCGAAGCTGCTCTTTAATTCCTGTTAAATTCGCTCCCAAATCGGTGTTACTGTGGAGTTCAAGGAGAATCGGAAATAGAGAGGTAAACCAGCCGATGGTACGGGATAGATTAATACCTTCAATTATTTCTTCTCGGCCGTGTCCTTCCAGGGTTATCAAGAATCGATTTGAATGAGTCCACTCCGAAAGGCATTTGCACAGGGCGGTCAGGAGGGCATCATTGATTTGCGTGTTGTAGACACTCGGTACCTCTTGCAAAAGAGACCGCGTATGTTCTCGGGTTAGTGTGGCTGATACCGTATGCAATGAGTGTTCAACAATGACATCAGTTGATGAACGATCAACAGGCAGGGTGGTTAATTCAGGATCTGATTGTTGCAACCAGTAATCTAACTCGTTTTTTATTTCCGGTGATTGCGCATGTTTAACTAAGAGCGATGCCCACTGTTTGTACGATGTCGTCTTTGGGACCAATTTAGGAGAAATACGGTTTCTGAGTTGCTCGTAAGCAGCCTGTAAGTCCTCGAATAATATAGCCCAGGAAAAACCATCAATAGCAAGATGGTGAATATTGAAGGCGATTCGATCATTTCGGCCGGCGCCCAAATGAAAATACGCAACGTTAATAATGTCACCTTTGAAGATATTGAGGGCCTTATTCAACGTGGACGTAGCCTTTTCTATTTCCCGATCCTGCTCATCGGTGGTTAAATGGGATAAATCAATCTGCGTTATTTCCGGAGTCTTGGGAGTTTCGTTGATGAACTGTTGCCAACCCGATGATGACTTCTTAATATAAACACGCAACATATCGTGCTGTATCATCAAAGAATGCAAAGCTTCTTGAAGTCGATTGATCTCAAAATCGAATTTGGCCTCAAGTAAAACGGAATGGTTCCAATGGTGCGGATTCGGCTGATCCTGTTGGCAAAACCTAACTTGTATTGGAGTTAGGTCGACTTCACCAGTAATTATCCCCTGTTCAGCCTTAACACCTGGCTTTTCTTCGGCTACTTTCGCTAATTGCGCGATCGTCGGGTGTTCAAATATCTGTTTGGGAGTCAGATTCAATTTTGCCTTGCTGGCTCGATTAACGATTTGAATATTAATAATTGAATCCCCTCCCAGTTCAAACAAATTATCATGGATGCCAATTTCTTTAATTTTAAGAACCTCTGACCAGATTTTTGCCAGTATTCTTTCTGTGGCTGTCCGCGGAGGCGCGCATTCAGTTTCCAGGTTGAGTCGCCCCAGTTCAGGAAAAGGCAGAGCGGCGCGATCAATTTTACCATTTGTCGTCAGAGGTAGCTCTTCCAGTTGGACAAAATGCGCTGGAACCATGTAGTCCGGCAAGGACTCTCCCAAAAATGATCTAAGCTCTGACACGGTAGGAGTCTGGTTAGCAACGATATATGCACATAATTCAAGCTCCCCATAATCATTCTTTCTTGGCACAACAGCGACATCCTTGATTTCTTTATCGAAATACCCGATCTTGTCGAGAACGTTGTTGACTTGCTGTACATTGAGCTTGTCCTCAACCTCTTTGATTACCTCGGAACGTTCGGCGATTCCTAAACGGACATCCCAGCTGAGAGGGCCCTCGTAATTATGAAAACCTTTTTCCTTCGAGTGAACGCATATACCGATATCGTTCATCATACAGTTTGAAGAACAAAACCCGGTATCCTGAGGCTTGCTCCAGTATTCATCATGTTCCTTTAAATATTCTCTAATTTCATGGGTTGGAGTATTATCATACCTAAAAAAATCAACAAAATGGATCGAGTCAAAGTCAACATCGTTAAGGTCAATGTTCAACAATTTGGAACTTCTGTCATTCGTTGAGTGATACAATTTTCTGAATAAAAGAAGCTTTTCCTCAACGGTCTTAACATCAAAGACACCCTCCTGGAATAAGTTTTTGAGCTTGGTGTCGAATATTTGACCTCTCGACAAGCCGGTTACGACAAGATTTATCTTCTTCTCATCAGCAATTCTTGTACTGATCGTTGTCAGGGCTTTGAAACATCCGGAACAGACGGTATTCTCTGTCTTTAGGCTTTCGACGAAAATTTCGTTCATGCGCTGTGTTTTTTCGATAATAGTATCGACGTTTAATAATGAAGTTTGCCGTTCAATATTTTCAAAAGCTGCCTTTGAAATAAAACCATTGTCAAACGTGAAAGCTAAAACTTTAAGTCCCAAGTTAACTAGCCGATATAGGACGTAAGAGCTGTCCTTTCCACCACTGTACAAAAGCAAACAGTCGTAGTTCCCGCTTGGCTCTCCTTTTGCTCGCTGAACCAGCTGCTGAAATTCAGCAAATGGCCTGAAGTAATTTAGCATATCTGATTTATGGGTCTCAAATTCCCGGCATACGTTACATATGCCTTGTTGATCAAGCCGAATGTTAGGATATTTAGTACTTACAATACACCGTTGACAACGCCCGAAGTCATTTTTGGGGGCTCGGCGGTAATTCGCTTCAGGTTCAGAAACCGGAGCATGAACCTTTTGTTTAAATTCTCTGAGACAATGTTCAATTTCCTTTAATTCGATTCGATACCCACGCACTTTAACTTGTGAGTCTGATCTTCCTTTGAATTCAATAGAACCATCCTCCAGGTACCGGCCGAGGTCTCCCGTGCGGTAAAGTCGGTTCTTTGATTGAAAGGGATCCTTGATAAACTTTTCTTGGTTGAGATCTTTTCGATTGATGTATCCTCGACCTACATTTGCTCCGCCGATACAGATTTCACCAACCACACCGGCTGGCTGCAAATTCATGCTTTTATCGACAATGTAGATCTTCTGATTTGCCATTGGAGATCCAATTGGAATAGCGTCTAAATACTCAAGACGATCTCTCTCAATTTCGTAGCAAGCAGAGTCGACACAGCACTCCGCAGTACCGTAGATGTTGATGACGACGAGGTCATTGCGGTCAATTTGTTTGAATAGGCGCTTTAAGAGAGATGAATGTAAAATTTCTCCGCCAATGATAAAATGTTTTATACTAAGGCTTTCAAGGGCTTTACCATTACTTTCGACAAGCATTCGCAAATGCGCGGGTGTACCATCGCTGACGTCAATTTTATGACCGTTGTAGAATTCGAGTAGTAGCCGACCATCCATTTTAGTCTCTTCGGAAATGATATCTAAGATATGGCCTTGTAGTAATGCCCCGAAAATCTGTTGTATGGAAGCATCGAACACTGTGGATGCTACGAGAGCGACATTAAGCGGATTGTCATAGCGGCAATAAATGCTGTCGATTAGCCCGGTAACCAAGTTTATCACATGCCGATGTTCGACCAGTACTCCTTTCGGTTTTCCAGTGGATCCTGATGTGTAAATTACATAGGCCAAATTAGTTCCTGAAACTTGTGTTTTCGGGCAAGTATTCGCTTCCGAGGTGATTGATGCCCATTGGGAATCAAGAAGAATTTTATCTTTCTGAAATTCGGAAAAAATTTCCTCGTATCGCTTTTCAGTGACCAAAAGGCCTATCTCAGCGTCGCGCAATTGAAATAAAAGTCTGTGTTTAGGATAGGTTGGCTCCAAGGGAACAAAAGCACCTCCGGCCTTCAATATTCCCAATATCCCAACAATCATACGAACGGATCTTCCTGCGCAAAGAGCTACAAAAGTATCCGCATTGACTCCTCTTTTTATTAAATAGTTGGCGAGTTGATTCGCTTGTGAATTAAGAGCCTCGTAGGTTAATTTCTGGTCTTCAGAGATAATGGCGATATGGCCGGGAGTTTTTTGCACTTGGTTTTCGAACCATTCAACCATCGTGTCATAAGTTGGAGGGAGAATTTTTCCAGAGCTAAATCTCTTCAAGATAGATGTTTTATCATTCTCTGACACTAAGGGAAAAAATTCGATAAATTGAGTAGGATTTTCAATAAAAGCATCGATGCTGCGGAGGAAGTGATCTATTGCCCACTGTTGTTTCTTATTGTTAAAAACTTCTAAATTGAAATCAAAAATTAATTGAAAACTTCCAGATTGATCGAAATCATGGATTTGGAGCCGCAAGCTATGCATGCGATCACAGTAGTCAGGATGAATCCATTCAGATTGCGTAGGAAAGCCGTTGAAACTAGAGAATGATGAATTTATGAAATTAAAAATAACATTGGAATACCGATTGAATTCAGTATTACCGCTACCAGGTTGAGCATAAAGCAAGAACTTGTTTGATTCGATCTTTACCTTCTTCAGTAAAGATAAGAACGTTTCGCCATCATCAACGGTTATTTGAAAGGGATAGATTTCAATAAATAGCCCAATTATTTCCTTGAATGCTGATGACGGTCGATTGTGAGACGGAGCTCCGATCGAAATACGTTTGTTACCGCTAATGCGATAGAGAAAAGCAAACAAAATAGTAAAAAACACATTGAAAACCGATAAGTCTTCTGTCAGCGCCCTAATCTCTTTTTTTAAGGCCACCTGTTTCAGTTTTTCGGTACGGTCTAGGCCTAACTCGTAATGAACGCGATCGCTGCGAAAGGACTCCTTTGAAACAGTTTTTCCGTAAAAATCAACAGCAGTAAACTGACCCGACGTTTTTTCTCGCCAGTATGATCGGGCCTTTACGTTCGAGGTCGAGTCCTTTCTTGCCCGTTCGAAAGTCACGAAGTCGTTGTAAGGTAGCAGTGTGAGAACATCGACTTTTTGTTTTTTACTGGCGAGGCTATAGAGCCGTTCCATATGACGGAACACAAGGGCTGCGGACCAACCATCCGTGATCAGATGGTGCTGATTGAGATACCAAATATATTTCGTATCCTCAAGTTTGATCAATACAGAGTCAAATAAAGGCTTTTCTAGATCAAATAATGATTTACAACGGTTGTTTTGCCAGCTATGAAAGGCAGATTTCTCATCTGGCGTTGTCGAGAAATCCATGTATTCCATTTCGTAATTGAATTCTTTTAATACTTCTCGCCGAGGAATACCATTATTCTCGATGAACACACTCCGTAAAGTATCACTAGAATTGATGAGTACCTGGAATGCTTCCTGGAAAACCCTTGGCTGGATATGACCTTTGATAGTGAATGCAAATGCCATGTTATACAGGGGCATTTGTGGATTCAACTTTTGCCCGGTCCAAATAAGTAATTGACTTTTGGTTAAATTGGATCGATCGTACAGCTCGCTGTCCACGAGAGGGAATTTTTGTTCGGAAAGTTTCTTTAGGGCCGCGTTGCCGACAGAATCTTGAATTTGATTTAATATTTCCATGATTATTTTATTGCTCCCCATTCTTGCGATTTTGCAAATACTGAGCAATGATGCTAATGGATTGAAAATTTTCGATTGTGAAGTCCTCCGGCGGGACGCTAATCTGATAATTCTCTTCGATAAAAGTCACCAACCGGACCATCCCAATAGAATCAACTAACCCGTTCCTCAACAAGTTATCATCGAAATCGACCTTTATATCGCCGTTAAGAAGTTCTATGTCGACAAACTCCTTTAATTCCTGAAGTAAATCCATTGCCTTAAACCTTTCCGTTTGTCGATTCGACTTTGTGTCCTTTGTTATCCTTAGCTTGTTCTTGTAATTTCCGACGATCAATTTTACCGGAAGACGTCCGGGGAAAATCCTGTTTAAGATCAATTTTCGCGGGGATGGCATACCACGGAATGCGATCCCTTAGGTGGCTAAATAAGTCATTTGTAACTAAAGGTGAAAGACCATCTGCTTTAGGTATAACAGCGGCTTGGAGCTGGTTACTCCCTTCCCTGTCCGCGACAGGGAAAACCACTGATTCCTCAACTTGTGGATTGGAAACAATAACCGCTTCAATTTCATCGAGTTCGACTCGATAACCACGTACTTTCACTTGACGATCTTTGCGGCCAACAAATCTAAAATTGCCATCTGATTGTGTCTGAACTAAGTCTCCCGTCCGATAGAATACATCCTGGTAATTCTCAAAAACTTCACGATAGTAGAATGCCGATTTATTAAGGTCTGGTCGTCCCCAGTATCCCTGCATCATTGTTGGGCTGCGAATGAGTAGCTCACCAATTTCACCATTCTTGACAACCTCATCATTTTCATCGACCAAAAGCCCCTCAATATTCGGGCAGACCTTTCCAATTGGAATTGGTTCATTCGCATCATCAGCAAGTGGTGGAACGTTGTAATACGTGCATCCATTTACTTCTGCCGGACCATACATATTGCTAAACTGAATGTGGGGTAAGGCCTTCATTAGATCACACAGATACTTAGTTGGAAACTGTTCTCCTCCAAAGATAACCCACCTTAGAGTCGACAAATCACGCTTATCCAAGGTTCCCCGAAGAAGTAGTTGGATAAGGGCAAAGGGCACTGTAAAAAAAACTGAAATATGTTCATCAGAAAGTAATTTCGAATAGCTCGCTGGCAGCTTCATATATTCCTCGGGCACAATTACTGTTGTTGCGCCGGCAAGGGCTCCAGCAAAAAAATCAAAAGTCGAGAGGTCAAAGTGGAGCGGGGCATGGTTTGTTAGACGATCCTCGTGGCTCAGAGAATAAGCACTCGCAGCCCACTTAGCATAACTCAATCCGCTATGATGGGTATGCATAATGCCTTTGGGATCGCCAGTGGATCCAGAAGTATACATAATATAGGCCAAGTCCTGTTCCGTTATAAGAACATCAACACCGTTGCCTTCATTGGAGTTATATATCACATCCCATGGAATGCACCTGACGGAAAAGTCTTGGATATCTTGAACACCGATTAGGCTTTGGATTACTGAATCTCCAGCTAGAATCTTTTTTAGATCTCTAATCATTGCTGAGTTAGTCACCAACAGATTGATGTCACAATCGGAAATAACGTAGCGTGTTCGGCTGGTTGGGGAGGAAGGATCCAAGGGCACGTAGGCGGCCCCTGCCTTCATTATACCGTAGATCGCAATAGCGGTTTCCATGCATTTATTCATATAGATACCGACGCGATCTCTGCGCTTCACTCCTTGATCTTTCAACGCCCCCGCTAGTTGATTAGAGCGATGCACGAGCTCCGCGTACGTAAGGCTTTCTTCATAGCACCGTACGGCCTCTTTATCTGGATGTTTTCCAGCTGCCACATCAATCGCCTGAGGTAAGAGAAATAACATTACTTAATCCTTTAACCAGTATATTCTTATGATCATGGCAATGCCCTGAATATTATTTCCATCGGAATAAATCTTGATTTTCACGGCAACGGTACGGGGAGGATATTGAAGATCATTAGGTTTTCAAAAAGTTCTATTAAAATTAAAAATTAGGAAAGAATTCCAATCTTCAATTTTATTTAGCAACAAAGCATTAAAATGCGCTTCTACAATCCCAAAAGTTTGGCAACGATATTTCGCTGTATATCGGATGTCCCGCCGTAGATCGTTCCACCCACTGCATCGCGTAAATCACGTTCAACTTCTGTTTCCGTCATATATCCAATACCTCCGTGAATGCGAATCGCATCAAGGCTACATTCAGTGAAAGCTTCGCTTAAATACAACTTGGAAAGAGCAGCCTCCATCATTGCGGGTTTCCCGGATTTCTTCAACCAGGCCGCCTTATAAACCAATAACCGTGACACCTCTAAACGCAACTTCATATCAGCGATTCGGTTCGAAACTGACTGAAACTTACCAATGGGTTGATTAAATTGTCGGCGTTCACGGGCATATTTGATGGAGGCCTCCAGTTGACGTTCCATTGCCCCAAGTTGACTGGCCAAAATGCAACATCGTTCCCATTCTAAAGAACTGCTCGAAATGCTCACACCGGCACCTTCAGGACCAAGGCGATTCTCCTCGGAGATAAAACAATCTTTCAGAAATAATTCACCAAATGGTACTGTCCGTAAGCCCATCTTTTCCCTAATTGGACCGCTATGGATACCTGGCGTAGTAAAATCAACTAAAAACGCAGTCACTCCCCACCTTCCCTTTTCCCGATCAAGAGTGGCAAAAACCAAGGCAAAATCAGCGACCGGTCCCAGGGTTACAAATTTTTTTGTCCCATTTAATACATAACCTCCATCCCGTTTTTCGGCAGTCGTCAAAAGACTGAAGAGATCGGATCCAGCGTCGTGCTCGGTGATTGCATGGGCACCTATTTTGCTTCCGTTGCAAAGGTTGGTGAGATACTTATTTTTCTGTTCCTCGGTACCAAACATTAAAATGGGTAACTGGACGGTCCACATTTGGGCGTTAAGTCCGAAGTTCAAGCCGTTATCACAACACCCGTATCCGAGGGCTTCCATCACCAAGACGGCTGTCAGAATGTCAGCGTCTTTACCCCCGAAGGCTGCAGGCATCGACGTTCCCTGAATACCAAATTCGGCACATTTTTTCCAATTCTCTCGAGAAAACTCTCCTTGCTTATCCCTTTCAATGAGGCCATGGTTTAGCTCTTGTTTGGCGAACTTAGTAACATTTCTCTTATGTTCGAGTTGTTTCGTTGACCATGAAAAGTCCATAAGATTCGCGTTCCTTAGTTAATAAAACATTTGTTTAATATGCAATGAATCTGGTTTGGTTGCCTAAATTCACTATTTTATTACGCCTGTTTCAGTAAAGCAAAATCAAGTTAGGTAGGGAAAAGACGGAAGAAAGTTAATGCCTTTATCCTGCGCATCATTATAATAATTATGGTAACTTTTATCTTCAAGCGCCGAATTATTTCGATGTGGTAAATAGCTACATTTGTTACGAAATAACATGCTTTTGATTATTTTTATTATTATCATTTAATATAGTCAAGTTCTTACGATAGTCATTTCGGCAGTTTCTTTGACTCAAATATCGCATCTGCACCCTTCGTTCGTAAAGTACATTGGTTTTGTCAATAATAGGAGAATTGAATGAAAACTAGGGTCTTATCAGTAGAGGACATAACAAAAATTGTTGATAATAAGGGTGTGGATGGATTAATGGATGACATGATTAATCGATTGACCCATGCATTCAAAAACTTCAACGAAGAAGAAACAAATGTACATCCGCGAGATGGATTTAAGTATACTAATCCAGCCATCGGTTTAGTAGAATGGATGCCATCAATGAAAATAGGCAAGGAAGTCACTATCAAAGTGGTTGCCTACCACCCACATAATCCCGAATCCGAGAACGCGCCTACTATAATTTCCACCGTCAGTAAGTATGACACGCACTCCGGCCATCTCATCGGCTTGCTTGATGGCACATTTTTGACAGCTCTTAGAACCGGGGCGACTTCAGCGGTGGCAAGCAAAGTTTTAGCAGCTCCAAACTCTGAAATCGTGGGACTAATTGGTTGTGGGGCCCAATCTATTACCCAACTGCACGCCATCAGTAGAGTATTCAAAATCAAAAAAGTCTTGGTTTACGACACCTCCTCACCCACGAAGAAAAGTTTTCGCTCACGCGCCGAGTTTTTGGGGCTGAACATTCACGAAGTAGAACACAGTTCTCTTGATGACCTCATTAAATCAAGTGACATAATTTCTACAGCCACTTCCGTTGGTATTGGCGAAGGTCCTGTATTTAAGGATACGAAGACCAAACCATGGTTACACATTAACGCGGTTGGTTCGGATTTTCCCGGAAAAATAGAGGTTCCTAAGTCCCTGTTGAAAAGAAGTTTTGTTTGCCCAGAATTCTTGGAACAGGCTGTCAAGGAAGGAGAATGCCAGCAACTTTCCTCTCCAGAAATTGGTTCAACCTTGGTTGAGCTTCTTAAGAACCCAGCTAAATATCAGTCTATTAAACAAAAGCTAACTGTATTCGATTCCACGGGTTGGGCCCTCGAAGACCAGGTGGCCATGGAAATGCTTTTCAACGACGCCATCGAACTAGGACTTGGGAGCAACATGCAAATCGAAAACATTCCCGTGGATCCTAAAAATCCATATGATTTCCGGCTTAAATAAAAGTTAAATTATAAAAAATCTCAAATTTCGATTTGAAAATTTCTTAATAGGCATTACGTTATGATAACCATTGGGAACTAGAAAATCAATATATTGAAGTTGTGTTTCCAAAAGATTTGTTGTGACCTTAATTGGTAATAAATTAAAGTAGTTTAGTGGAAAAAATCACTATTATAACTCATCCGTTAAATCCTTAAAATTATTAATGATTGGAGGGCCAAGCCTATAAAGCGAAAATTTCTTACCTTACGTAGTCTTTATTTAGACTATGCGTACTAACCACCTTAATTATTTAACCATAAAAATTTTTGGAGTGAAAAATGCATCAAGAATCAAAAAGAATTAAAAAAGTTATAACAATAATGGCGCTAGCCATGGGGGCTGTGATTTTAAGCCTTGCCCCAGAGACCTATGCAGCAAAATCGAAATCAAAAATAGGAATTATTCCACTGACTATCGAAAACAGTGATTTCAGCAATTCAAAAACTGAGAAATCTTACAAGAACCTAGATAAAAACCAAACCAATTTAACGTGAATTCAAACCGGCGCGAGAACAACTCCCATCAGGTTTTTAGAAAAGCGGCAAATTATCAAAAAAGTAATCCAATTAGCCTAAATAATACCGGACCTGAGAAAAATTTTAGTATTTGTCAAAAAATTGGATTGTATAACAAAATATTATTCTGTTTGTTCAGCGGGAAAAATCTTCTTTACTAAGTAAAAATGCTCCCATAAAAGTTTACTTTCGAATAATACGCGCTTTAGGTAATAAGCTTCACTAACAGTTTCTTTAAAAAGCACCGTTTTTATGACGGTGCTTTTTTATTTTAAATGTTATTCATTCTACTTTTTAGATTCCACTTTAAATTTCAGGGGATACTAACTGATTTTCAATCCTCAAAAGAATTGCTTTGGCCACCTCTGCTTCGTTCCAATCTTCTTTTAGTTCCAGCTTAAGCGAGTAATTATGTTTATTACGAAACCATGTTCTTTGTCGTTTCGCGTATTGACAAGTCAGGGTAATAATTTTTTCAAGTACATCAGTTACCGAGCCGATTTGACCCTGGAGATAAGCTATAATTTGAGCGTAACCCAATGCCTTTCCAGCCGTTGGTGACTGAAGAAGTCCTTTCCCAACGAGCTCTTCTGTTTCCTCGATCCACCCGTTTCGGAGCATCTTTTTTGTTCGTTTTTCTATCCGCTTTCGGAGCACCCTTGGCTCCGGTAAAAGGACCAAATGGGAGCCATAAAATTTGCCCCTCTGTTGAGCTTGCGCAAGCTCTCGAATCGGTTGACGTGTTATACGAACAATTTCTACAGCACGCATCAATCGCCGGGGATTGTGTTTTACTTTATGGGCAGTTGCAGGATCAATTTCCTCCAGTTCAGCTATAAGTTTTCTAGAACCCCGTTGTTTCATTTGGTTTTTAACCATGCAGGCGATTGTGCTGTTTCTTGGGTAAAAACCATAGCCGTCCAGTAACGCCTTGGCGTAAAGCCCGGTACCACCACATAATATCGGTAATTTATTGCGACTACTTGTATCCGCTATACAAGCAGTTGCGTCTTTTGTATAATTAGCAGCATTATAAGGCTGGCTAATATCAATAATATCTATTAGGTGATGTTTAACTGACTTCCGATCCTCAATGGAAGGCTTGGCGGTACCAATATCCATACCACGGTAAACCATCATGGAATCACATGACACAATCTCGCCGTTAAGTTCAGCCGATAACATCATGGCGATAGCACTTTTTCCTGTACCTGTTGGCCCTAGAATTGACAATACCTGCATCGTTTTGCGTAGTTTTTATAAGGGTGTGCTTGAAACTTGTTCATTCTTCGGCAGAGTTATCCTTAAATCATCTCCTTGCGACAATCTAAATGAACCCTTTTAATACTACCTCTTCCTTGGGCGCAATTCTATCCCGACAGACCTGCCCAAAATGTACATAGGCACTGCGTGTCGACAGTCTGGTGGCAGAAAAATAGCAACAAAAAGATATAACCGCAATTTTGAGACTAAAAATATTGAAATTCCAATATTTTTAAATAGGAAGGAATATTATAGTGCGTTGCATATGAGCTGATACCAAAATAATCCAAAAATTTTCCTTTGTTGAGCTTATAAATACTTTGGATATTAGTATCAATTCATTTGCATAGATCTATAAACTAACTAAAAACATGCACTGAAAAAGACTGGAAAGGGGAGGGTAAAACTCTTCCCCCTTACTAATGTGCAAAGCGCATTTAGTACCATGGGAAGTTATTGAGGTTGAATGACCGGAGGCGAGACGCTCTCTACTTGCTCCCCTCGCGCAATTGAGGAAATGGAATATATCGCAACACCAATGCATATGGCACTATCAGCAACATTAAATGCAGGCCACTCAAAAGACTCATAGGTAAAACTTAGAAAATCGACAACCGTTTTACGCAAAACTCTATCGATAAAATTACCGGCGATTCCCCCCATCATTATACTAATTGCAATACACCTTTCGGTAAGGTTAGTTGTAAGATTATTGTAATAGATCGTGCCAAGGATAAAGACACAACAAGAAATTAGTGCTAGTAGTGTCGTAGAATTTGCCAAAATACCCCAGGCTGCACCAGTATTCATGACACAAACTATTTTGAAGATATTTGGAATTATTTCTATTTTTCCCTCTAAAGCAAGGGTACTAGAATTCAGGATGATATATTTGGTCCATTGATCCAGTATGACAATAAAAACAATTGTCAACGTTGGCAAGCTCCAAATTTTTTTCCAGGTAAAAGCTTTCACTTCCTTTATTCCACTGCGTATTCATTAGGAGCAGAATAAGCTAGATTTTCTGTCTCTTTTTCTCCTTTTGCTTTACATTTAACACACAATTTTGCATAGGGTATCGCCTCCAAGCGACCTTCCTGTATTTCATTATTGCACTCTATGCAGATGCCAAAATCCCCTCCTTTCAGGCGTTCAATAGCCTCTTGTATCGCTCGAATAGTGCGGCCTTCTTCCGTCATCAATCCCAGCTCCATTTCTCGAGTGAAATTGTCGCTGCCGATATCCGCTAATTCTTCACCAGCTTGTTTATTGGAATTGAGGGAATGCGCTGACAACGTTCGAACTTGATCTACATACTGATCTCTTAGCTCAATTAGTGTCTGATAGTATTTCCTCTTTTTCCCTCTGAAATTGGGCTCTGCACTTTGACTATCGTATTTATATGCTTTTTGCGTCATTTTCTCACCTTTAATAAATCCTGCTAAACAACATTTAGAAATTGACTTTACTGCGTAACAGGAGTATTACGTTTTGAAAACCTAAATTTGCTGCATCCTCGTTATTCTTAAATTCGCTCGAATTTTCATTGTTACGACCGGAATAAAAAGAGAACACATCCTTTTCGGCATTTTTTAGTAACCTAGAATTATAAGTAATTAACTATGATATGATTTGTAAACAACAAATTTTTCATTTACATACGTTATGCAAAAAAAATGAAAAAATCAATAGGAAAATTAGAAAATAGCGATGACTAGCAATCTGAAAATTTGGACTGTCACGGAGTTAACTAAGGCAGTGAAAGATGTGTTGGAGGGAACATTTTATCCCTTCTGGCTTACTGGGGAGGTGGGTAACCTGACAATTCATAGATCAGGTCACGTTTACCTCACTCTTAAGGACAATAAAACGCAAATAAACGGGGTCTTCTTTAACGGTGCAGACGTTGCAAGAGAATTAAGGTTAAAAGAGGGAATTGAGGTGGAAGCCCACGGCAAACTCATGGTCTACGAGCCGAGAGGTGTTTATCAATTGATGATAAGGACTATGCGGTCCAAGGGCATCGGTGCACTTCAACTAAAATTTGAACAGTTAAAGCAAAAACTCCTTGCTGAAGGGTTGTTTGATGAAAAGCGAAAGAAAAGAATCCCGTTTCTTCCGCGTTGTATTGGGGTAATAACTTCTTCTGATGGAGCAGCCCTGCGAGACTTTCTTAACGTGATACAACGTCGGTTCTCCGGTATGCACATTAAAATTTACCCGGCTTCTGTTCAGGGAGCAGCGGCAGCGGAAGAGCTTGCCGACGGGATACGTTATTTTAATCAAACCAAAGAGTGTGATGTCATTGTTTTAACAAGAGGGGGCGGAAGTCTAGAGGACTTATGGGCGTTCAATGAGGAAATTCTTGTCAGGACAATCAGCGAATCGGGCATCCCCATAATAACGGCGATTGGTCACGAAGTCGATTTTACCATCAGTGACTTTGTTTCCGACCTCAGGGTACCCACTCCTACTGCCGCCGGGGAACTCGTTGTTAGCAGAAAGGGTGAATTGATTGAAATCGTAGCCAACCTTCAGAAACGTCTGCTTGCGATTATCAAATTAAACCTCAGCCAAACCCGTACCCGTGTCGAAAGACTGGTAAATCACCATATCCTGAGAGAACCAATGAATCTGGTTAGAACATTTCAGCAAAAGGTCGATGAACTGACTTTACGACTTGATCGGTCAATTAAATCCTCATTCGATCAGAAACGGTATCGTGTTGATATAGCCCAATCCCGATTACGAACCTTAAATCCCAGAAATGTTTTGAAGCGAGGTTACTCCATCCTACTGCTGGAAACAGACGGTAAACCAGTTTTAACTCCACAGCAAGTAAAAAAGGGTGAACTATTGCGAGGAATTACCGCCGAAGGCGAGCTTGGTTTAACCGTCACCAGTCTTTTCGAGTAATCTTCCCCCATTTTTATCTTACGCTCTCTGGCCGTAAACAAGACTTGGGCTTCAGATTTTCTTTCTTTTTATGCCTGAAATTGCGCAAAGAGAATTTTCTGCTTCCTCTCGTATGCGGAGCACAAACCTCAAGCTATGACGCTCTAGTTAATCTCGTTCCTTTTGAGGTATCGTCAATCCGCCACCCTGCGGCGATAATCTCGTCCCGCAAGACATCCGCTTTCGCGAAGTCTCTATTTTTTCGTGCTTCAAGGCGTTCCTTTAATTTGTTCTGGATTTCTATTGGGATTTCATCGTCCGAGCTATCAACTCTTAAGGTTCCAAAAATCTGATCCATCTTGCGACATGAATTCAGAAAGCGTATGGCTGGAGCACCGGCAATCTTTCCATCATCTACTGTTTTATTAGCCTCCCTCATGAAATCAAAAAGAGAAGCTAAGGCAACGGGTGTATTAAGATCGTCTTCAAGCGCACTTTTAAATTTGGCTTCTGTTGATATTGCGATTTCTTCCGCTAAACTCTCTCCCCTGTTTGAATCGCCTGAAAGTTCCCTGAGACGTCGGATAAAATCATCAACTTTGCGCAATGCAGATCGCGCACTGTTTAAACCTGTCAATGTAAAATTTAACCGTTGTCTATAATGGGCATTCATTAATAGCCAGCGGATCTCTCGCCCGGTAAAACCCTTTTTCAAGAGATCCCGCAAAGTATAAAAATTATTTAAAGATTTAGACATTTTTGAGCCGTCAACTACTAGATGCTCGCAATGTAACCAATAATTCACAAATTTCTTTCCTGTGGCTGCTTGGCATTGTGCAATCTCATCTTCATGATGTGGAAACATATTATCAACTCCACCTGTATGGATATCAAAATGATTTCCAAGGTATTTAATGCTCATCGCCGAACACTCAATGTGCCATCCTGGACGACCTCGCCCCCACGGACTATCCCAATAAACATCCCCATCATTCTCGTCCCAACATTTCCATAAAGCAAAATCTGCGACAGATTCCTTTCCATATTCATCAGATTTTACCCGTGATCCTGGTCGTTGATGGCTTAGATCAATTTGGGTTAACTGGCCATAATTTGGAAATTTTTCTATGGAGAAATAGACTGATTTATCTTCGCCAATATAGGCGTATCCTTTATTGATAAGAACTTCTATCAGTGAAATCATCTCGGGGATGTGGTCCGTTGCCGCGGGATAGAACTCCGATTTCTCAATAGCCAATGCCCCGATATCCTCAAAAAAAGCTTTTTTAAATTGTCCGGTGAAATCGGCGAGGGGAAGACCGCAAGCGCGAGAGTCACGTATCGTTTTATCATCAACATCGGTAAGGTTCATTACCTGTGTTACCTCATAATCGAGATATTCCAAGGTTCGCCGAAGTATATCTTCAAAAACATAGGCCCGAAAATTTCCGATGTGAGCGTAATTGTAAACCGTCGGCCCACAATTGTATACAAATGCCTTTCCCGTTTTTATAGGCTTAAAGACCTCAATCGAACGGCTAAGTGTATTATAGATTTTTAATGCCATCGGTTTGCCCTTTCTGATAAAATTTCATCTCGATTAGTATAAGTTTAATATAAAAATCAGGGAAATGTTTTAGAGAGAAAATCTTGCAAACGGCAAGCGCATAAACCCTGAGCTCCTTAAAATATTTTTTACAGTATGAAAATGGTGTTACATTTCAAATTGAAATTGCCCAGGATGTACATTATGATATCCGCATTGAACAACAGGGATAGGTCAAACCCAGTCAATTTTTATGAGGGCGATTAGCTCAGTTGGTTAGAGCGCTTGCTCGACACGCAAGAGGCCACTGGTTCGAGTCCAGTATCGCCCACCATTTTTGTGCTTGAATGATAATTTTTATATTTCCAGATAAACTTTGATATCGCACGAAATATTAGAATATTTATAACCAATTTGTGTAACCAGTAAAATAAAATATCCAAGGCAGTCCGGAAGCATTAAACCTAAATTTTACAAACTTTCACATACAAAGCAATCTTCGCACCTGCAGATCTTACCAAGCTATCTAACACCGCTAAAGCTCAAATTATCGATAAATAGCGGCCTACTTTATGTATCCGTGATATCTCCATTTTAAATCGGTGTGAAATGTAAGAAAAAGAAACTTAAACTGGATCCGAAGGAGTGGTTTCATAAGGCTTTGGAGCAGCACGGTGTGAAGGAGATAGGTGTAAATTCCAGGATTGCCATGAGCGCAACAGAACTCCCAATGATTCATAATGATCCAATGGATCGTATTATCATTGCGACCGCGATGGATAACAACTTAACGATTCTAGCGCCCGATAGTTCGATATCGAAATATCCGTCAGTTTTAACCGTATGGTAAAGTCATCTTCGTGCTGATAGTTTGGGATAATTTCGTTGATCTGATTGAGTGAGGGGAGCCGCAGGAACAGCAGATGCTATTTTGAGCGCCGAGTGTTAACGAGACTGGTTCCAAATGGGAACAACGAAGTGGCCATTTCGTAATTGAATAGCAAGGAAATCATCCGGTAGATCAGATGCGAAATGTTAATTATTTTTTTCCAATAGCGGAATGCCGCCCAGCCCTATGAAACGGAAGTTTGAATAAATCCTGCGGTTTTAAGCTTAAATCTGTCAAAAAATGGCTTTTTCTACCCTACATCACATTTCCCACAAGGCGTAATATAGAAAAATACTAAACCACGAATTCTTCGCAATGCAACGGTCTACCCTACAAAATCAGCAGTGAAATATTTAAATTGTTTGTATTTAATGCTTTATGGAATCTGGTGTTCAAACTTCCGATGAAAGTATTATTCGTCAATACGAGGAAACATAAGATATTGAATAGACAGTTCATCCTCCTCCCTTCACTGAGCCGAGCGTTGTAAGACGGAAATCCATAAGATTAAAGCAGCGGCAACAGAATATACATGTTGGGTTGCGGCAATGCCGCTTTAATTGATTGAAGCAAAAATCGGGACTAATCGTTTCGCGGCAAGCCGTGCGCCGATGATGTTATGCGCGACCGGACCGATCTCAAGTTCTGAAAGTGCTCCACTGACAAAAATCTTCTTATGCCAACGTAACCCTTTATCTACAATTGGGTATCCGCAGGCTGCGCACTCAAGGTCAAATTCACCGATCATTTGATCGATAAAGCTTCCTCCGGGCCGTTTGTGGTGGGAGCCGGTTGCCATGATAACCCTACTGGCCAAAATCGTTTTCGACTGCTTTTTCAGTGTCAGTCCAATTTTTCCTGCTTTTGTCTCGGCGGTCTCTATTTCTGCATGAATAATCTCGATTTGGCCACGGTTGACTTTCTGTTGAAGCTGGTCGAAGATATTTGCTGGCACTGAGCCCCGATTTCTCGCTGCATCAATAGTCAACCGGCGAGTATTATAATCCGAAATGCTACTAAATTGCGTAAGGAATTTGGGGCCGATCCACCCTGGGTCCGAGTCAAATTGTCTGATACGTATGGGATGACGGGTGACAATCCGAATTCTGTTTGAATTATCTCGGCTATATGCCAGGGCAGTTTGGATGGCCGACAATCCACCGCCAACAATAGCGATGTCTGCCTGCTGGTGAGGAATTTTCAAAGAATTATTATGATCAAATACATGCGAAATTCTGCCATTCTTATTAGGAAATTTTGGGGCCCAGCCTGGCCACAGCGGCTGATCACTAAGACCGATACACAGAAGCAAATTTCGTGCTTTGATTGTACCGATAGAGGAAGAGATACTTAACCCGCCCAAACACTCTTTGACACCAGTAGCCTGTCCCTGAATAAATAGGTTAGCAAGGTTTTTTCGGGAAATCACCCATTGGGAATGTCTGCGAAATAATTCTACACTCGGCCGGTAGTACGGCGCCGTATAACATTCATTAAGGTCTTTGTAGTTACGGAGGGCGAACTCATGGAGGGAATTAGAAGTAATGTCTATGTGATGAACCCGGGGAGATCGAAGAAAATCCATGCCCGTGTTGGCAACTAAGTCCTGCCAACGAGCCATCGGCTCACAGTTGGGGTCTAATACACGGATTGCTACACTCTTCAAACCTTTCGAATGACAGCGGCTAAGGATAACATTCGCGAGGTGCGTCCCGTGGACACCACCTCCGATAATAAGCCAATCTAACATATCCTATCGCTGGGCGCTCCAAATGGATAAACACACTTCATCGAAGCTTAAACTTTTTGCGGGCGGTCCAAATTTCTTGCCGCGGGAAGAATATGCCATAAAATTGTTCAAATTAAAACCCCGCTCTAACGGGGCTTAGCCGCAACCAAACTGGGAGCGCTCATTTGAAGTGGTGGAGTAATGGAATATCGGAGTACTTCTTTTTTCTATACTTAAGATCATCAGGTTTTCGAAAATTGGAATTAAATTGGGCTCATAATACAGACTTATTATATTAAGTTGAAAAATCTCAACCTGGATATATTTATCCCTTTTAGGGAAAGCACGTTTTGTACTTTTTGCAATGCCTGGGATGATTATACCAGGCTGTATTATTTATCCCCTTTGGGGAAATTAGACTATCCTGCCTGCCGGGATGATTTTTTATCGCAATTTTTGGCAAATAAGTGTCTAAGAGCATGTTTTTTAAAATAGTTCACTCTTCTTGATGTCCCATGTTCAAGCCATCTTTTAACGGTTAAATCACGACCTTAACATAGAAATATTTCAATATTCCTATCTTCCGGTCGCAATTCAATCGTCCAAACCTGGCCTAAATCTGAGCAATAAATAAGAATAAACTATTTTAAAACACGTTCTAAAGCGGTGTTTGCCGGCGATGTCCCGGTCCGCGGACGGAACGCAAATCAATTCGAAGTGTTGTCTTCAGCACCTTTGTGGGTATATCAACAGGATGAATAGAATAACGTCCTAATGCAGCCGGTAGAAAACAACTCCTCCCCTTTTTGATGTTCACCCTCTGTTCCTCCATCGTTGCTACAGCAATTTCGCCATCGAGCGCTGTTAAAAGGTGAAAAGTCGTCCCATCAGTATGATCGTGGAGTTCTTGAACCAATCTGATGTCATCAATCGTAAAGAAGGGACACGTCGTAATGATTGGAATTTTCCGATTGCGGTTGACCAGACTACTTTCGCCACGGATGCGGGCAAGGGTACGATCTTGAAAGTGAATAGATCGCAACGCTAATTCTAGTGTTGATGATGGCGTTTTGGGTTCCGATTTGTCCATTCCCCAGTTACTGACGATAAATCTTGTTTGGCTATTTTGTTCGACGGACAATATCAAATTTCCGCCATCAACAGCGTGTATTCGTCCTGCAGAAATAAAGTAAGCGTCACCTGCCTGCGATGGAAATGACTGAATCACCGATTCGATATCAGGTGTTCCGACACGACGTAAAAACTGCTGCTGGGTAAAGTTGTGTCTGATACCCACCAGAATTCTGGCATGAGCACGTGAAACAACCACGTACCACATTTTGCTATTCGGTTGGGCGTGTTGAATATGGGTGCTCGCCACCTGATCCGGGTGGACTTGCAGCGGCAAACGTTTTCCGGCATCAATATATTTAACGACCAGGGGGAATCGAGTGGGATGAGTATATCTAGAGCCAATAAACCCGGCCGGATTCATGTTGATTAACTCATGAATCGTTTGTCCTTGAAATTCACCATTTTCGACAATGCTTTGAAGCTCTTCCTGATCAATAAGTTCTAATGATTCACCTATCCCGGTCGTTGAATCGAAGGGAGCTCGACCAAGGTGCTCCTTTAGCAGTGCTCCTCCCCATTCATACTCACGGTATATGGGAGAAAATAATATAGGATACCATCCATTTGACATAAAGTTCTTTTAGATATAGTGTTTGAAGCGCTCCCCATAAACCAGTAGATATGATCTACCGCATACTAATAGCAGCTTTCTTAATTTAATACAAAAATTTTTGTCTTTACGGTTAAAATTAAATTATTATATTTCGTATTCCAATCTTTTTTATCACGTTGGGGTTACATTTACCTGCCCAGGGTGGCCACTCTGTGGGCAGAGGTAGTTAGACCATCCCCTACCCCGGTCTCGCCTTTGCGAGATGGGGATTAGGAAAACGTTTTATTCCCCAAGGTGCTTATACCCTTGGCTAGTAATCGCAACTCATTCGGGGTAGGTCAATTCTTCTTTGAAAAACGACAATAATCCATTATAAATTTTCAGATTCCCTGTTAAATCAAGCTAAATTGGGGGTTTAGGCACAATAACTCTTAGCAAGTTAATAATCGAACGGGTCATTAAAGCCTTCCCGGTTTGAAATAATGTTGTGATTTCAGTCCCAGATGATTATCCCGCCTAGGGGTAGACTGAATTATGCAGCCAGGTGGGATATTTCGTCACTTGGAAAATAAATTGACCATTTCAAATTCAAGCCATTTTGGGAAGGTTAAATAGCGACAATAGCATCGAAATATATTATTGCTACTATGTATGTCGTCATCTCTTCGTCCAAATCTGAGCAAAAATAATATCAAAATATTTTAAAACAGGCTCTTAAAAATTTCAGAGTTTACATCACGATACTTGAGACCCTATAAAAATGACAGCGCTTCCAAGTGATAATAAAGCCTCGTTAGTGACGCGATTCGTGCAAAAACTGGTCGTGAGGACCATCGTTTTCGTCTTTGCGGTCTTAGTTTTTCTGTCCATAATCTCCTACAGTCCCGAGGACTCGCATATTCTTGCCGGTGGTTTGCCTAAGTATTCCAGCGTTAATAACTGGATCGGACTGTTTGGTGCCCACGTCTCGAGGCTCCTACTTTCATGGATCGGTCTGGCATCGCACATCGGGATAGTTCTGGTGCTCGTGTGTGTTACCAATCGTGTATTTACGAAACACGCTAAGCCAGCTACAAAATTATATCTTGCAGGAATCTTTCTCTTTATTTGGGGGAATTCCATGTTACTTGGGAATTTTCCTGACTTTCTGCCGGCATTAAGCGATCGCTTGAATATTTCCAGCACACCCGGAGGCATTATCGGACAACGTTTCTGCGCGCCATGGATGCCCGGTCGTGCCGGTGGTTGGTTAGCGTATGTCGTCAATCAAACCGGTAGCGTGATTATTTCCATATCCACAATCGTGGTGGGGTTTGTGACCGTCTGGTATTTTGACTGGCATGATCGAGCATTAACCTGGTCTCGTGCCCTGCTCGCATGGAGGAAAAACAAAAAGTCAGGTGAAAGTCAGCCAGCTCGTAAAAAACGAAATCTATACCGAGATAAAGCAGATTCGTTTGCAGCGGATGAAGACTTTGAAGCCTCCTCTCCTTCTACAAAGGAAACCAACCAGCCAGGTCCCCTAGCGCCTGTCCTGACGGGAAACGCTAACGACACTATGGGTATGCAGCGAAAAGGAAAAGGCACAGAAGTTAAATATCAACTCCCTGGCTTGGATTTGTTAAATAAATCGTCGTCAAAAGCGACCGCAGTAAACCCGAGGGAAATTGAAGCGAAAAAAGAAATTCTTCAAGATACCCTAGATAGTTTCAGTATTGACGCCACTGTTGGCGATACGACAGCTGGCCCACGAGTAACCCTCTTTGAGATCAAGCCGGCGGCGGGCGTGAAAGTAGAACGGATTAGCAGCCTCTCGAATAACATTTCCATGAATTTAAAAGCGGAAAGTCTTAGAATTCTCACTCCAATACCGGGTAAAGACACTGTAGGTATAGAGGCACCCAATCGACTTTCTTCTTCGGTATCGATTCGGGGACTCATCGAGAGCTCACTATGGAAAAAATCTCAAGCTGCTATTCCTCTGGCCTTAGGAAAAGATATCGGAGGGAAGGCAGTAATACTTGATCTTGCCAAGGCCCCCCATTTGCTTATAGCAGGAGCTACTGGAAGTGGTAAGTCAGTATGCATGAACACGTTAATATTGAGCCTTCTTTATCGATTTCCTCCATCGATGTTAAAATTGATCATGATTGATCCTAAGGTTGTTGAGTTTAGTGGTTACAATACTTTGCCCCATTTGGTCACCCCAGTGGTCACCCAAGTGAAAAAAGTGCCCGTTGTTTTACGTTGGGTAATTAACCAAATGGAATGGCGATATGATACACTATCCAAAGTTGGTGTACGAAATTTGGCCGGATTTAATGCAAGAAAACCAAGCAAAGAGCCATTAATGGATGACAATGGTGAGCCGATTCCTGATAGGCTTCCGTTTCTCATCGTAATTATCGACGAATTAGCGGATATAATGATGACGGCTAAGGCTGAGGTCGAAACTTCCTTAGCTAGAATAGCGCAGTTGGCAAGAGCCGTAGGAATTCATGCTGTCGTCGCAACCCAACGTCCCAGCGTAAACGTAATTACCGGTATTATTAAAGCGAACTTTCCTACCCGCATTGCCTTCCAGGTGACTTCTGTTGTTGACTCCCGTACTATCTTGGACGGAAAAGGGGCGGAATCATTGCTTGGACGTGGAGATATGCTATTTAGACCACCGGGTGGTGCTAAGTTGGAACGTACACAAGGCGCCATGGTCGACGACGATGAAATTGAGCGCGTCGTGTCTTTTGTATCCGAGCAGGCGCAGCCCGAATTTATGGAAGAGATCCTCACCTACGGTACGTCCAAAGACGAGGCTCAGGATAGCGGTGCTGGTGTTCCCGATTTAGAGTTCGGCTCCAATCCTGCACCGATGGCCGACTTCACGAAAAAAGCCCCCACAGATGGAGACGAAGAATTGATTCAAAAAGCAGTCGCAGTTATCTTAAAAGATCGTCGGGCGACGACCAGTCATATCCAGAGGCGATTAAGAATCGGCTACAATAGAGCTGCATTGATTATCGAAAAACTCGAAAAACGGGGAGTAATCGGACCACAAATTGGCACTGCACCGAGACAGATCCTGATTGAGCAGAGTAACGAAAGGGACAATGTGACACAAATCGGGCCAACGACTTAGCCAGAATAATTCATGAGATTTCGCTATGAGTCTGCTTTTCTTGCTTTAGATCAACGAGCCATGAAGGTTTCGAGAGCTACGGAATAGTAACCTATCTTTAGGTCGTGGGTTCTTCATAACTCATTTAAATAAAGTAAGATATGGGGTCGCACAATAGGAATCTCATGAATTGTCAAGGCTAGTGCTCAATAAATCTTAAAGTTCGGCTTTGACGCTAACCATCTCGGGATTTCAGGTATCTCTGTGAGCGAAAGTCGGTTTGAATATCGGTGTTACCCGCAGAAAGTACCCAAGACTGAAAGGGCTTCTCTTTTATGCAGGAGGACCGCCAGCATCCGAGATAGGCACAATCAATATGGAAACTTAAGCTTTATAGAGCTTTTCAGTAATTAAATTGATCATCATAAGACTTGTAACCTTAATCATTTGTTTCTAAGAGCATTTTTAAGAGATTAAGATGATGATGTTTATTTACAATAGGTTCAGTTATTGAAATGAAAAACTAAAGAGCATCGGGTAATATGGAAAATTCTGATAAAGAATCGTTTTCTCAAAAATTCTCTGATTTAAACGAAATTGGTGATGACTCTACCCTGAGGCAGCCAGAGTTATTTTCCAACCTCAGCTTTGATGACAACTTGGAAACTACCATCATCACCCCCGAAACTGATCGCTCAAAAGACGAACAAAATGAATCGGAAACTGATAGTAACGAACTGTCATCAGAAGAAACCAAGCATGATCAAGATAGCGATGAAACGGTCATAACTATCTCGTGTGATGATGATAGTTCCATCGGTCAGATACTGTTAGAAGCACGGACTCAACGTAATCTTACTATTGAGAAGGTTGCGAGCGAGACACATATTCGCAGCGACTACATTAATCATCTCGAAGCGAATGATTTTAAGAAATTACCTACGGCGACCATCTATACGAAGTCCTATCTCAGGTCGTTATGTCAGCTTTATAATTTGAATTCCGAAATCCTAATCTCCAAATATGAGCGAATCATTTTCGCGCCAAATCGACTAGAAAATCCCAAAAATGATCCAGTGAACAAACAGCGACTGGCAGCTGAACAAAACGAGAACCCTAAGGAGGGGCCAACCAAAAAATCGTTGCCCATTACGTTGGGGTGGGCTATTGCCATTGTTATTTCCATAATCGCACTGATCACAGTTGTTTATGCAGTGATCAATAAAACATCGACTGAAGACTCCGACGCCTCCAGTAGTGCGGAAAAAACGAATATGGCGATTACAGAAGCGGATTTGGAGCAATTTATCGAACAACCGCAGCTACCCTTTAGGGAACTACCAGTTCCTAGGGAAGAAAAAAATGCTACTCAGAGCTCTGAGTAGCGAACACAAAATACGATCCAAAACTATCAGTAAAAAAACTCTAGACACCGGTAATGGTGCTCGTGTATTTTGTTCGGGCTTTTTGCGTGACAAATTCGATGAGAGCGTGAGTTTTAAAAACCGGTATTAGGAATTTTGTATACTGAGCGTAGTTAGGTTTTCGAAATTTTTCCCGCTCCTTTTCCCCAAAGGGGATAGATAATTCAGCCCGTGGTAATCACCCATAAGGCGCTAACTTGTTGGCCACGCCACTTTGATTTTTTGAGGTTAGGATTTCCTTTTTCGTGAAACTCTAGCTTTTAAACTCTTTTTAATGTTAAATGTCAATCATTGGTTGCAAAATCAAAATATATCGGGGTCTGAAAACCAGTGGAACAAAAAGTAGCGCTAAGGATTTATATTCGGGATGTGAAACAGGAAAGATAAGTAGAAGAAAGGAAAGGAAAGCAGTAGTTTTAGTCGCATCATCGTGCGATGCATTCATCAAAATTGTCTAGAAAACAGCCTTAATATTCTTATTAGTGGTTTTGGGTTTTCTACTTCGGTTTTTCTGTTGGTAGGTTGTTGGGAATTCTGGATGGGAGCAGTTACTTTTGATTGTATTTGGGGCTAATTTCGATAATAATCGATCCATAAAACAAAAATTTATAAAAATATATCGATAAATTCCAACTCAAAAACACAAAATAAGCGAAAACAACTAAAAGTAACTGCTCCCTTCTGGATTGACGTACAAATTTCGAATATTTTTTCCTGAATTTTTTCTTTGTCAGCGGATCCGATAATTTCATGGATTTTTGCCATAACCATTGGGTTCTTATCATCAAAATAGAAATAATTGGATAAAAATTCCTCAGCATCTGGACCGCCGTCACTTATAAATAGAAAAGCCATATCTCTGTTTTTTTACTAATAGTATATGGTGTTATTATTTAGTCACCATTAGGATAATATTAATAAGATTTCGTAAAAATTGTAAGAAAGGGAAGGAAGATCTTCCTTCCCCCTACAGAATGTTTTAGCAAACCAATTTTCTCGAAAGAGACTTACTGTTGTCTTCTCCTTTTATCATCATCATCGCGGTGGGAATGTCTTTTTTTGGTGATCGCCCAAGTACCGTCCCCATCATCAATTGCGGAATGTTGGATATTAACGAACATGGTGTGTAGATCTTTGCCGAAATAGATCCCTACCAGGATCGGCTAAAGACGCAAATAAACGAACGTTTTCTGCGGCTCCGAAGTCATTGGTTTTCCTGCCGGCGATCCAAATATCCGAAGGCACGTTGTCTTCAATGATTACCAATCGACCATCCGGAGTTTCAGCTAGATTGTCAGGACATCCACCGTGTTATTTGCAGCATTAGTCACAAACAACCGCCCACTGTTTGGATCAAAAGCCGATATTTCCGCCGCGCTTTCATTGTATATGCCAGACTGGTAAGTACCGAGTATCCCGATTGAAATCGTATGATCTCCATGGGGGTAGTCTGCTAGACTGAATTCCATAAACTTTACGTGAAAGACAATTAGGATTACGATAAAATATGGTTTATAAAAGGATTTAGTTTTCATTTTTTATTCCTCGAATTGGATAAGAGTTTGTAACTGGTTTTTCCATATATTTTCTAAGGATTTTTGCCTTTGGTTAAGAGCTTAAATACGTATTTTGCTTTCATCGTCGTTCCCTTTATTTTGGTTATAAATTTACGTATGGTTATTCTTTTAGGATTCCGAGAACATCTTTTAATGTAGGCTTATTTTAAAACCGAAGTGCAAAGAAAGTATGAAGCAATAGTGAAGATTTCTTTAATTGCACTGAAAAGAAAGTTTTAGCCGAAAAAAGCAGGAAGAACTCGTTTGAAAGCTAAAAGATAATCGAGGTCAAAACCAGAAAGAGAATATTGACAGATTATTTCACAGTATTTTCAGTGGAAAAATCTTGGCTTTGGACAATTAAAAGGTTAGAAAAGTAATTGAGAATTCAGCAGTTGGATGGAAAAAGAATCATTCGTAGATTCAGTTGGTGTCAGAGTTTTTCTACCTTAACAACGAAGAAGAAAGTTTATAAGTCAATGGAATGTAAATCTGGATTCTGCTTTTGAGACCGAAGATATTGGTTTAAAATCCTCGATTTTCGCAAGGGATCGGGCTAGGGACGGGGTAGTTGAGATCCTATGAATCAAGGCCTTCGATCTCGCATTTCTAAGATGCCTGTTCCCCCGTGCGCTCCGTCGTCGACGTACGGCTAGGAGGAGACAAATGCTTGGGGCTCTATTTCCGAGGATGAAATTCCGGGCCGTTGAAGGTCAGCACGGCCTTGCCTCTTTCCAATTGATTATGAAAATCCCAATTCTCTTTTTTTGATTGATTGCTTTGTTGATCCTGTAGAGACGAGATGGCCTGCTGCAGCCTGGCCAAGGCTAATTGCTTGTTACGATGCTGGGAGCGTTCACCCGATGCGACCACGCTGATTACTTGCGGAACCTAGGTGGCACGCACCGCGGAATTGGTGGTGTTGATATGCTGCCCCCCCGGACCCGACGCTCGGAACGTGTCGATCCTGACTTCCTTTAAATTCAGGAATAAATCATTCGGTATTGGTAACGGTTCGATTCCGAAAAACCAGCGTTTTCGTTTATGGTTTGGCCGGAACGGACTTGGACAAATCCAGACATGTGATCCCTTGAAACGTGCGATGTCGGTGCCCTCCCCTGCACGCAGAATTACGGATCTAAAACAATATTTTTCGTCCCCGGCCTCATGCTCGACTAGCTTTAGCGTCAAAAATTCCCTTTGCAGATAGCGTAACATATGCCATACGGCTCGTTGACATTCAGCGGGGCCTCGCCCGGATGTGATTTGAATGTAGCTCACGTTTTGCCGTATTTACTGCCATCGATTTTGTAGGTCAATACCGGACGCAGCACCGCGACGACATCGATCAAACCCATGTTTTTCATATCGCAAATCACGGTGTCGATCTCTTTATACGCTTCCGGCGCTTCTTCAAACAGCAACTGTTTATCCTCGCACAGCACCCGGCTACCCAGGGTGGTTTTTTGCAAGTCAGATACTTTATAGCGGTTTTCCAGCCGACCCTTGACGCTGCTACGGTTCCATTTTCTCCCTGCGCCGTGGGCAAGGGAGTACCCATGTGCCAGCTCGTTGCAGCTGGGCTTCACGACGTAGCTGAAGGAGCCACGTGATCCGGGGATGAGCACATACGGGCTGCTGCTGGGAGCGGCACCTTTGCGATGCAGCCAGCCTTCTGATACCCGTTCCACCCAATTGTGGGCCATGTCCACAAGAAACGCTCCACCGCCGCGTAAAGCTTCCAGCAGCCGCAGAGCGATTAGTCGGCGATTCCCACGAGCAAAGACCATGGCTGCCTCGTGGCCCTTAAGATAGTCGTTGGCTCTTGCGTCGCCTTCCGGTATCCCCTTTCCGCCATATTCGTCCGTATGATGACGCAGAATGGCGTTTCCTAGTCCGCGTGAACCACTGTGAATCATGAGTTGCAAATATTTTCGATTGATTCCTAGCTTTTCCGCTTCAATGTCATTATCGATGCGTTCGACTTTCTGAATTTCCGCAAAGTGATTACCGCCACCGACAGTTCCCAGCGAATCGTCCCAGATTTCGATGTCTTGCCCCTGGATGTAATCCTCGCGGTCGCCCTCCCACGGTGCATCTATGCGCAGTATTTTCAACCAGCGGTCTACTTTTATCTTACTTATTTTTATATCAGTCTGCCAAATCGCCATACCGCATCCGATATCGCTGCCGACGAGGTGCGGGTAGATCAGGTCACGGGTGAGAATGGCAGCACCAACAGGGATACCTTTTCCTGGATGAAGATCGGGCAGACCGACCACATCAGTCACTCCAGGTAGCTCCGACGCCTTTTCCAGCTGTTGAATCGCCGGCCCCTCTATCCAAGTGGCCGACGAAGCATACAGCCGAACTTTATGGGATAGTACTTGAGGGTTAATAATACGTGAACTCCTAATGTCTAAGGATTGGGTTTCCAAACCGGGAAATTGATGTGGCGTGGAAACTGTGGTTGGTTTAAGTACTGTTTTCAAGTTACATTGAGCTTAAATATTTTAGCTTTTTAAAAAATCCAGGGTCAAGCTTATAACATTGAGTTTTGTCAAAACTGTAGCTTTATCGTGCGTATCATAAAGTCTTCGAGCGTAATTTTTTCGTAGGCTTATATTATTTTGACGACAAGATCACGGCCTGTTGAAGGTCAGCACTACCTTGGCTCTTTCCAATTAATTATGAATATCCCAAGTCTCTTTTTTTTGATTGACTACTTTGTTGATCCCGTAGAGACGAGATCGCCTGCTGCAGCCTGGCCAAAGTAAGTTGCTTGTTACAATGCTGGGAGCGTTCACCCGATGCGATCATCAAAATGTTTGCTTTACCCAAGGTACGTACTCTATCCTAATTATTATATGACGAAGAACTAGGCAAAAAAAGATTACAGAAAATCGACTCAGTAACCATTTTGAAATTGGACGAGAGTAGTGATTAAAGAGATTCGCAATGCCAGCTTACCAATAGAGTTCGAAAATTTATTCAAAAAGCCCGGTTCACAATAAATACCATTAGACATCCAACCTATGCTGGTTAAAATTTCTAATCTTAAATAATATATGACCCCACAAACCCCTAAATTCATCATAGCAGGATGTTTATCTTCGTTCGTGGCTGTCGGGTTAGGCGCTTTTGGTGCTCATTTTCTCAAAAGTCGACTCTCTCCGGAAGATCTAGAAATTTTTCAAACGGGAGTTAACTATCAATTCTACCACGCCCTTGCTCTCTTGGCCTTTGGACTACTGGCCGAACACCGACCTCGTCTCAAGCCATGGCCTGGATATGCCTTCCTATTCGGTATAGTCGTCTTCTCGGGTAGCTTATACCTCCTTGTCTTCACCCAAATTCGAATACTCGGTGTTATTACGCCGATTGGAGGTGTCGCATTTCTGGTTGGCTGGGTCGGTTTTGCGCTCCAAGCAAAATCGAAAAAAATCCTGTGATTCGCTTTACCGAACCAAGGTTAGTCAAAAAACATCGCCATTGTGGAGTCGTTTAAAAAATTCAAGAACTGGCCAGACATCGACACCGTCGAAATGAAATGATCTCTCGCCGGTATAAACGCCAATCATCCGGTCTACTTTTATCTTCTCGCTTTCATGCATAGAACGCATCGATTTTTCCCACTTTCGGTCCCATTTTCCGGCCATTTTCACCTCTATACATACGACGTGCGCACAGGCCGATTGCTGACGTTTCTTCGTCTCAATAACAAAATCGATTTCTGTACCGCTTGCAGTTCGATAATATGATAGCTGTCGGTGTTTATTTTGTGTGTGGTTAACTACGCGAAGTTCATGAAATAGTTTGGTTTCTAAGGACATACCCTTCCAGATTCGATCAATCGGATCGAATGCTAACCCAGCTGCAGCCCGAGCAACACCACTATCAAACCAATAAAACTTAGAATGTGTTTGTTCTCGTACTTTTATCTGTGGTCGGTAACTCGGGAGGTGGTGCCCTAGCAATGTATCTTCAAGGATGGAGAAATAAGTATCAACACTGCTTCTTGGAACAGACGCCTCGCGAGCAACATTCTGACGGTTTATAATCTGTCCGTTTAGAATAGCAGCAATGCCAAGGAACCGTATAAATGGCGGGAGATTTCTGACGATTCCCTCTTCTTTTATTTCTTCTTTGACATAAGTATTGACATAAGCATTAAGAATATCAGCCGCCGCTCGTCGGTCATTATGTACAAGCGGTAGGCTGCCCCATTCCAAATCGCAATTCAGATCAAAACTATCCTGAGTCTCTGCAAATGAAAACCCTTCCATAGTTCGAGTTATTGCCCGTCCTGCTAATAAATTAATGCCGCCGCGACATAATTTTCTCGCGGAGGATCCACACAACGCGAAATTCCAATGCCGCTTTTCGATCAACCGATGAACTTCATCGAGAAGTGCAGGAACCTTTTGAATCTCATCAATGACAATCCATGTATCAGGGGGTTGATTACCGATCATTGCCTCTAGAAATCCCGGATCTTGCAAAAATTGGAGGAATAAAGTTGACTCTAAAAGGTCAAACCAAACGGCATCCGTTAGAACCTTATCTGAGCCAAGTACTCTTACCTACACCACGAGGCCCGAACAGAAAAAAAGATCGGTCTGGTGGCTGTAATAACCGTGTTATAGTCGAATTCTGCATACAGCAATATTACGGCAATTCTGTAATAATGCAATGTAAGATCACAATAGAAATATATAATTCCAATGACTAATTAATTCAAAATGGTATAATTGACCACGGTGAAAATTCAATAAACTGAACCTCGACGTTGTAGGGTACTAGGTTAGCGTTCGCGACGTTGTTGATAAATAGCTGGATCGCGTCGCGACCAGTGGCACCATAGTCTACAGTTCTCTGGTCGACATACTCTTAAGCTGACTCGTCGTATAGATAGTTTCCATTCTTCGAAGCCGAGGATGATATCAAGTTCATCGCCAATGTTTCGATTTGTGCCGGTAGGGTCGGCATCCGAATCACCGTCCCGAAGGAATTTAGCTGCTTTGATCTGTTCATAGTAATGATAGACGATTTTTTGGCGGTTGAGGTTGATTATGATATTAGACCAAACAGTCAAGGAAAGCATTACTCAGTATACCATCAATATCTTTTTTATTTTGAACTCCTTTTGTTAAGAGTACCGCGGAAGTTTCAAGTAATTGGTTCCGGACCCCTGGGGCGTAAGGTCGATTCTCATCTGTGATACTATGCAAAATGCTGGCACCAGCAAACGCCACGACGCGGGAACGCATTTTTAACCAAAGTAGTCCGATGCTTTTTTGGTAAGCATTGAGCGCTTCCTGAACTGCCTCTCGGCAAGAGCAACCTGAGGATGTGGCAATCCCCCAAAATAGATAGTCTCCGAGAAAGAGACCGAAATCGTAGGCCGGGTCGCCAATACTCGAGCTGAGTTCGAAATCGATGACACCGATCCCCTGTTTGTTCAAAAGGATGTTTTTCGGATAGAAGTCTAGGTTGACGAACCGGTTTTCACGCGCCTTATCACTTGCGTCTATAAGGTCTTTCAGATCTCGGTGAACGTGTTCGGGATTTCCGTTGGTCTTGAGGCCCACCGTTCGGAGAGCGAGCATGGTTCTCCAATGCTTTAAGTCGGCCTCTTTATTATCCCAAAGGGGTTCCAATTGTTCAACGGTCTTATGGCATTCTGCAAGGAAATGACTTGCCTTTCTTGCGACTATCGGATCGAAGACACCTTTTTTGAGATCGTCCTGAAGAGATCTTCCTCCAGGACAAACTTCAGTCAAGATCAGCGTTCGTGTCCCTCTATCGAAATGGACCACTTCAGGGATCTCTACGCTGCCGCCAGACGCATTGGCTTTCAGCCATTTGATCGCATCGCGTTCTGCCTTAAGGCGCTTCCGTGGTTTTAGGCTGCCTGGCTGCTCCATCCGCGCTGCTTTCACCGTGTCATTAGCATATTTAACGAACAGGCAGGAGCCATTCGTGAGCCGGACCCGAAAGACTTCATCCATTTTGTCACTCTTGGTAATACCGATATGGTCAATTTTTTTCAGCATAGAGTAGCAAAACTCCTGAGCGGGAATGATTTCTTACTTGAGGCACTCTTTAGTCTTACCCAAAAAAGCATATTACGTCCATACAGTTGCCCGTTTTCCACAAGAAAATATGG